>JANHGL010010740.1:0-64825 GCA_024611195.1 Ceyx melanurus | reverse complement strand
CCCCCCCCCCCCCTGCACCCCGCTCCTGGGTTCCCCTCCCTCCCCTTTGGACAGCAGGCAGAAAATGCAGATGCCAAGGCCGTGGAAGATATTTTTTAGCAGAAGCATCTGGCTCCTTGGCAGACTCCACAGGCAGTTGGGTTGGTTGTTTTGGAGTTGCCTCTGGGTCTGTCACATGTTTTGGCATCTGACTGATTGTCTGGGCTGCCTCCTCTTATTGGACATATTTTTTCTTTGACTCACCTTTGATTCTGAATTGTCTCTCTAGTTTTGTTTGCCAGTGAACAGTAACTTCAGCTGCTCGTGGGTTTGTTTATATAGAAATAGTCCCTGTCACTCCCTGCCTGTGGCTCCTGGGAACCTCAGGTTCTGCTGGGATCTCTTTAGGTGGCTAAAGTAAATCTAATTAAACCAGAGCATGTTTAATGAACTTTGGTTAACGTGCACGTTGTGACACTGCCCTGTTACTAACGGCAGCTCTTGGGTTTGTTATCAGTGTTTCTGTCTTTCTGAGATTTTCTGTCTTAGCTGATATTGCAGGGATTGGATGGATCCTTAATCAGAAGCTTTGGGGTTGGGTTTCTATTGCTAAAATGCTGGTTTGGAACTGTCCTATGAACTAGTCCTTGCTGTGCTCAGGGGGCACAGCAGAGACTCAGAGGTGAGATGTAAATCTGTGCTTTCAATCTAAAATGAAACCATATTCCATAGAGAAAGTGGCCTTCTTTCAAGGAGAATGCACACAGAAGGGAGAAAAAAAGCTATTTTTAAAATACATTTGTAGTTTTTTTGAAGGTAACATCATAAAAAAATGTTTCTTACTAATCTGACAAAAAAAAAAAAAAGTGTAACTTGTATATTGTTAAATAGGTTTTTGATTTTTTTTCTTAATTACACCACCTAAAATTAAATTTATCCAGGAGATAGGTAGGGAAAAAACCATGACATTTTAAAAGATAATCTCCCCATGTGTGTGTTTCATTGGAGTTGAAGCGTTGCCTAAAATGGAAAGCTCATCTCTCTCTGAGCTATCACTTGTGCCTCTGTCAGGTGCATGTTTCCAAGTCTGGTGTGTATTATTGCTGTGAACAGTGAGGATGGCAGAGGCTAGGGAATTAGCACGTAGGGAATAAAGCCATTTATTCCCAGGGCAGGACACTTTGGGCAGCTGGGCTACATCCACATTTCTTCCTCCTACCTGTATGCAACAGAGAGCTGCAGAATAGCTCCAGAGTTAGCCTCCAGGTACTTGGAGTTTACAAAAACAGAGAAAAAATACTAGAGAGCAGCTATAGTTGCAGTTACTTTTTTTTTTGTGGGGGGGAAAGGATAAATTAATTTCAAACTGCTTTTAACTCCTAAACCAGTGACTGAAAGAGCAGGTAGAAAAAAATTACACATGTGAACACAAGTAAAACTACTTTTACCATCTGATCCTAAGTCTTGGAGTGAAAGATTCCAGGATAAGCCCCAACCCCAGACCTCTACAGGAACCTCAGTAAATATTTGCACTGAACACAATATCACATCCAAATTAAAGTGAGTTTCCAGCTCACGTGTTTGCAATAGGAAGCCTTTGAGAGCAGTAAATGCCTGCATTCTGAAATCTTAAAAAGAAAATCAGAGTCAAACTAGTAAACCCTCAATCTACAGTGTGTTTTTAAAGTCATCTAGGTATTCTAGGGAATGTGCATCATAAATTTTGCATAGATGGGATTAGCAATATCATGCAGGGGAATCCCAAAGGCCCTATCTCCAACAAGGAAGGAATCTTGTAAAAGACATTCACAATAAATCCTTTCACAGGCCTTGGCACTTTGCTATAACTCCATAGGCTGCCTGTTAGGTTTTCCTAGGAGGGAAGAAAAGCAGGTCATTTCTGTGATCTGAAAGCACCACATGGGTGCTTTCACCTTTGCTTTTCAGCACCTGCAGCAAGTGGCAGATTCGTGGCCAAGCCGAAGCAGCAGCACAAAACACACTATTAGTGGATGGGGAGATGTGATTCTCAACTATCCATCCTCCTGGGGCAAGCCAAGAGCAGAAAGCAGCTCCAGCTTGGTGCCAAACTGGTCCTGTGGGAGCGTGTGGTTGCAATAAGTAATTTTTAGAATAGCCTCATTCATGCTGCTCTGAGCCCGAGCTGCCTCGGCCAAGAGGAAACACCATCTTCAAGGACACATCTCTAAGGCTGAGATGGAAATCCTTGCATAAGAGTTGCACTCTTTGGATGTTCTGCAGTTAAACTTTATCATTTCTGACTTGGTCTCTTGGCTTCTGGAGTGTCAAGCCAACACACATTTCACACCAAGGTAGCTGGATGTATTTCTCTTCTTATCATTAAGAAAAATCCTCGGTCAAAATCAAGGTGTTGTAGTAAATTCTTATCTCTCCAGTTGCCAGTGTTGCGTTTTTTTAGGCTTCAGGATCCCTTCAGAACAGGTCCATCTGGCTTGCTGTGTCCTCTCCAGGGCTTTGTGTCTCTCCAAGACTGAAGGAAGATTTCAGACTGTATTGGGAAAAATAATGCGGTGAGTCGCTTCTGCTTGGCAGGGACCAGGGGTCTTCAGTTCACCAAGAGAGGAGAAAGGGTTAATGTCTTGAACACCAGGCTGCACAAGGCCAGGCTCACTCCATCACCACATCAGCCCTGCTCTAGAGCCTTCAGCATCTGCAAACACCTTGTAAAAGATGAATGATGATCTTGACTTCTTTGTCAAGATCCTTCTTGTCATGAACTTGTGATTTGAGGGAGTTGGTTCTGTCTTTGTGGCTGAACTGGGAAACAGATTTGTCTGGTTTCTCTCAGATGAGTAGTGAGGGGAAAGACAAGCCTGTTTAGAAATCATTTCTCATCAGGACACAAACTGCTGGCTAAGGTCAAAACTAGAACTGAACATTATCTCATCAATTCCCTGGAAGCTGTGGCCAGTTCTGTTGGTGTCACCAACAGGCTCTGAGCACCTTGATAGTGCAGGAGTGAGGTGAAAATTGGCTACTGAGGTGTTTGAGTTTTGTAAACACTTTTTTTCCACTTCAAAATGCTGTTCCAAATCAGACTTTCCAAAGCAAGGACATGGCTTGGCCACAGTTGAGATGGATTTAGCCTTCCAGAAAAGTTGTTTTCCCTGCTGCCATCTGACACAGGTGGAGCTACTGCCAACCTAGAGAGGGCAAATTGCAGCCAACGTGATGCAGAATATCTTGTGCACAGACCTATGTAGCTGTGTAATTGCTTGGCATGTCTTTGGCCCTTCACTTGTCCCAAGTGATAGGTGTGTGAATGGGTTTATAGGAATAATAATTCTCAAATTTACAGCCAACTCTTTTCCTCTCTCCACTACCCTGGTGGAAAAGATTTCACAGCCGTTTGCAGAAGCCTGCAGAAGGGGTGAAGTTAATCAGAACTTTTGGCTGCCACTCTACTCCTAGCAGAGAATTTTGGAGCTGCATTTCCACTTCCAAAGCTGTAAAGCTCATCTCACTTTAAAATTAAGTAAGGTAGGAGCTGACCTGTGACAAAGAGAAATAATGGCTTAAGATCTGGATCCTCTGGTAGCTAAAATGATCCACAGAAACAAATCCATTGACAACAAAAAAAAAAAAAGAGAAGGAAATTGAAATCACATCAGAACCTGGAAATAATGCTCCTCCCACCTCTCAGTGTTCCCACAGAAAGGTGTGAAATTGAAAGGGCAAACAGTGGGATAAATTTCGCTCACCTGTTGTGCTGAGATCAGTGATGCACTGAGGTTATGGAAATGAATCCTGGGGATGCATTGCAGAGGATAACAAGGAACATCAGGTGCTTTGTGCATGAAGTTTAAATGAACATTTCAACACAAAAGGAAGCTTAGCTGTAAAATGTGAAAGTGTGTGTGCTTTCCTGGTGCACCACACACTCACTTCCAGAGCATCAGTCACTTTTCTACCTTCTTCCTGAAGAAGATTCTATTTTCCTTTTCCACTCAGGCCCCTGATAAGGGATTTGTGCTTCAGCATCCTCCCCAAGTGCTGAGAACAAGGAGTTTGTTCTCCCCTTGCATCTCCTCTCTCCTTCCAGAACAGCTCAGGCAAGGTGCAGTCAGAGGTCAGTGAGCTCTGCAAGCCCCAGCACTGCAGGTTTGGGTTTGTGGGTTTGGGTCTAATCTATGAACTTCACATCACTTAAGTGTAGATTGTCCCTGTGGTTTAGTACAAGCAGCCAAAGGTTGAATTCATACTGTGTTCTTGCAGGTGAAACTTTGCTGACTTGTGCCAAGCAATATATTCTGTGTGTTCCCAGTTTACATATTAAATCTATAGGGTGGAAGTGGGCAAAAAGTAGGAAATCTCCTATTACTTATGTACAGAGAGAAATAACATTCAGTGGGTGGATACAGTTACTTAAGGAAATGAGCTGTCTCTCCTCTGAAGGAACATCTAAATAGAAGAGTTTGAAACATAAACTGAACTAGAAAAATTCACTAGGAACTATCAGTGATATTCCCCAGACAGGATATGAATATGTTATCATTGCCTTAAAAACATTTGCACACTTAGATCTTGACCTTGCTGGGAGTTCAGAATCTACAGTGAACCATTTGTTCACAGATAGAAGAAAATAATGGAGGTTTTTTTTCACAGTGGGGAAAATGCTTTGTAAGCAACCAAGGAGTGTGTCTTGAGAGATGAAGGTGAGAACAAGCAGGGATTTGTCAGTACTGAGATACTATAGTGTAATTTAAAAACACTCTATTGCAGCTCATTAACATTTCAGATGTGAAAATACATTCATTCTTGAATTTTGCCATGTTTCAGTGCTGCACACACACCCCACTCCCCCTTTTCTCCCTACCCAGCATTGCTAAAGTCAGGGACACATCTCCTATCACAGTGGGCTTCTGGGACACCCCTCAGGCTCCTAAATGCTGTTGCAGTAAATATCAATAACCACCCTGAATCTCAGCATCAGTTGCAGAACTATTTCCTATTCCTGAGAAAAGAACTGGCCTTGTCTGCATTTAAGAACCAAGGTTTTCTTTCCAGAAAACAAACCAAGTCTGCTTTTGGAGAACCCCATTGACCTGTAAGACCTTAGTTAGATAATTTTTGGCATAGAGTGAAACATTTTTTATTGTTGCTGTGCTAATGTTCCATACAGACAGCCAAAAATGAGTGCTTGGGGACTAGCTAGGAAGTTAGAAGTGTAAAACTTTCTCTTCAATAAACACTTTCCTTGGGAATTTTTGATGAAAATGAGAGGAGGGCAAACTGGGGAGACAGTGATTTTTTTTTTTACCATGGCTCTGGTTCACACGAGTTCAGTTCTTGCCTTTCCCAGTGTAGCTGCTTAATTGAGTTAAACTGAGAATGCCAATAAATTACAGAGATGCTGTGCCAGGTAGCAGTGAAAAAGCTTCAGTGCAGCTCAACAGTTTGTCATCAGAAGTTGAGATTTTGCCTTTTCCTTTGCATTGAGAGGAGCTGGGAAGGACTCAGACTTCAGTCAGACAAGGCTGAAAAGATTGTCCTTTGAAGTGGACTTGTCCTAAAATCCTGTTATCCTGTAACAGGATTATCCATGAAAAGATAGAGAATTGATACCTTCATCCTATAAAGTGGCAGCCTTCAACTGCCTCCTCCCTTCAACTGCCTCCTTCCCTTCATCTGCCTCCTTCCCTCCCTTCAACTGCCTCCTTCCCTTCAACAACTGAACTTCCAGCCATCATCAGGGCAAAGAAGGGAAGAAGAGTCAGCTGCTTTGTGAATTCCAGTTCTTTTCTAGGGACACACAGCCACGAGGCCTGGTGTGTGAGGAGTTATTCCACCCCTTTGTCATGCTAGAACAATTCCAAGCTCCTTCAGTGATAATTTACTTTTATTTCAGGCAGGAGAGCCCAAGCAGAGCAGCTCACACTATGGGAGTGCCTGTGTCTCTGCAGCCTGGGCTCCAGTGATTGATGGATCCCTGAGATCCAGCGTGACCCTGCTATTCCTGTCAATGGGCATCCTGTAGGAAACCCCAGGGCTTCTGTCAGGCTCACACCCTCACAAGCCCATCACAAGTTTCATGGGGCAAGTACTTCCCTTTGAAGCTGCAATTCCTCTCTATTGGGCCTTCCCCAAGTACAGTTGTTTTGTCCACCCTCAGCATTGCATCAGCAAACGCTCTGCAGCCTCAGCTGTTAGCTCCTCAGGAGGCAGTGAACAACAGGGCTGTGCACATCAGCAACAGTATTCCTGATCTATCTGTTCTGCTGCCATTTCTGACCTTATTTATTACCAATTTATCTTCAGTATACTCCCAGCCTCTCTCCAGAATCATGGTGGTAATATTGGGGTTAGGGAAGCAGGGGGTTCACTCACAGCATTTCTCTGGACACAGGAGGACGTGTTGTGATGCAGTAAATGTGGAGCACTCCCCTCAGCAGAGAGTCTGGGGCAGAGCAGGACAAACAGGAGCCAGTGTCCCAAGCACAGGCTGAGAATCACTGCTGTAATGGAGGTGACACCACCAAAAGCTGTGAAGAGAAAGCAAAGCTGGAGTGGAGCAAGTAGTGCCACAGAGACAAGTGATTTCTGCCTGGGCTAGCCAGGGCTTCTGATCTGCAGCACAGACCTGCTGTGGCCACCAGCTCAGGCTTCCAAGGAGACCTTGCCTGTGACCCCAGAGTGTTTCCTCTGCCCCAGCTTCTTTGCTCTCCTCTGTTGGCAGCACTCCGGGTGAAACTGCATTCTTCCTCCTCACAACTGATAAATGCAGAGAAGCATTCTGTTTCATCTTTGAATGGTTTCAGCACAGGGAATGGTACCAAGAAGACAATAAAACTCCTACCAAATATGACATAATGATTCTTTGAGGTCACATCTTTCCCTTCCTAGACAGCAGAGCTGTTCTGGGGCTGTCAGCCCATTAGTCTGATAGGACTGTCATGATAAACAGAAAAATACAGGCAGTGCTAGCTCAGAGAGAAATTCTTTCCTCTTGAAAAAGCAAAGCTTTCTATCTCTATGTTCCCTGAGCCACAAGAGGAGGTGAGTGAAGTCAGAGCTGTTCCTACAAATAGAAATCTTGATCATTGTAAATCAACTTGGAGAGTAGCAATCGACTGCTTTGTCTCTAGAGACATTTAATAAAGTACCCCACAACCTCTTTGTCTGCCATTAGTCACCTGATATTGGACATCCCATTCTGAAAGCACCATTTCTTCTTTTAAAATATATAGCCTGGGAAAAATCTATATTTTACTTCTTTTTGGATGGATACATTAAAAGGATATTCTTACTTCCTACTCTGGATTGAAAGTGCTAAGAAAATTCTTTTGTACATGAAGATAATGTAAGTGCACACTTAGCAGGGGCTTTGCTTTCCTTTTTTATTGTTTCTAAGGCCAAAGCATCCTCTAGAGCAGCTGCTGAAATCCAGCCTGCCTGGGGATTTAGGGAGAAATGGCATTATGGAAAACAGGGGAAAAACATCATTTCTCTTTGTGTATTATTTAACAAAACCTAAAAAATCTATTTGAATATATTCACTGGCTGAAGTTCATTAGTCTGTACATTAGTCTGAGTAAGGGATCTTTCTTGATTTGAGGTGATTTGCCACAAACCCCTGGCTCTGCCCACGCTGCAGTTCAGGACTCAGAGTTCCCAGAGCAACTACCTGAGGTTGCACATGTCACTAGGCTGTGCTTTGGCACAAGATAAAATACAATCCAAGTCTTCACGGAGACAGATCAAAGCCTGAAAATCCAAACCCTAGAAAGTGAAAACAAGTCCTGTAATAAACATGAAGGGCATCTATTGAATTGGTTCTGTTTAGTCTCCTGTTCCTCTAGTCAATGTCATGATTTTTATGGGTCTGACGTGGGATTTGTGACGTGGATGGTACCCCTGTTGTCCCAGGAGGGCACTGTTGACATGGGCACTTTACTGTAGGACAGCTTGTCCCAGTGTGTAACTGGAACCCTCCTCCCCAGGAAACTTTCCATTTTTAGCTGTTCTCTCCATAGGCTGATGACAGCAGCATTTTCCTTCTGGACCAGCTTCTTTATGATCCATGCTCTGCATCCCAGAGTGGACTCCAGAGGTGTGCTCCCCTGGCGGGGCAGGTGAAGACCTTGCTGCCACTTTGCAATCAGGGCAAGGTGGGTTTAGCTGCAGTTACTGATCCTGTGAACCAGTGAGTGCAGACAGGACTGAGCTAAATGTCTCTGTGGTGAGGAATGCCTGGGCTGGGATTTGCACTTAGCAGTAAATAGCTCGGTGCTCAGTGTGACAGAGTTTCATTTCTCTGGAGTGCTTTATTGCCTGTCTTTTATTGGCTTTTTGAGTTCAGATTCTGTGACTGGTATATTAATTTTATTCTTCTATTATATTTCCTCTTTTTATGTTCTGCAATTACATTAACTCAGCCTTTCCTGATCAATAATAGCTGCAAACAATTTGCCTTTCACTGCACATACAAAATCTGTAATAATAGTCTTCGAGTCTTCTTAGTTTCTTTAGTGGTGTTAAATTTATTATGCCTTATTAGCATAGCAAAAAGGATCAGTAAGTGACCTGCTACAGTAGAAGGTGAGTAGCAGACCTAGCATCTACTTCTTGCATAAAAAAAATAAGTACTCTAGCCTGGGGAAAATAAAACAAACACCACAACATTTTTTCCTCTAGAAATTTGTAGCAGGGCTGTAATTATCAGTGTGAATTCCCTGTGGTAGCTTTTAAAATCTGTGCAAGCTCTGCTTAATTTCTGAGCATGTTCCTGGTTGCTCAACCCCTTTCAGCAGTGGATGAGGTCAAACTGGATTATCATAGAATCATTGAGTGGTCTGGCTTGGAAGGGACCTTAAAAATCATCTCCTCCAGCCCCCTACCATGGCAGGGACACCTCCCACTAGAGAGCCATGGTGAGGGTGGTGGGCACAGTGGATCCTGCCCATGGGGTTGTGCAGGGACAGGTCAAGCCAAGGAATGTTTGGCTTCTCCTCCTGGAGGGGAAGAAAGATTGTTCATATTATTTTCTGTAGACTCCAGGCTAAGTCTTGCTCGTTTTATTTACAGAAACAGTTTCAAGCCATTGACTCGAGCAACACGACTCATACGGGTAAAGGAAACAAGAATTTGGCCTCGTGACAACTTTAAAGTCCTAGGATTTATGTTCTTTGCATCCCTCAGATAGGTTTGCAAATGTTGACGCATACTCCTAGAGTTTTCACTCGTAAAAATGCTGCTTGTGTTTGGGGGTTTCTTAGAAAAATATTTTTAAATCACTTTCCACCCTTAAGGGCCATTTGAAATTCACACTCTGAAGCAGTAAAACAACACTCCTGGTTTGGTTTGAAGCTGAGCTGCAGTGCACTGCCCTCTGAACAGTAGGTGATTTTGAAGCCAGCTTTGGTCTCAGCTCTGAATATCCCATCTTGTGCTGGGTCAAACAAGAGTGACATATTTTATTTTTTCACTTTAGCTTTCCAACATTTAATTTTATTAGCTGGGAAAAAAAAAAAATAAACCAACACCAAAACCAAACAACTGGACATAAACTTTTAATGGAAGTGTATGGGAACTGACAGGTCCAGAGCCATTACAGATCCATTCTGTGTAACAGAAATCTGCAGACACTCTACAGACCAGGAGCTTTGGCCCTCTGCAGTTTAATGGCCTCAAACATTCTTCTCTGGCAGTTAAAAAAAACCTCAGATCTTCAATATGATATATATGGAAAAAATATGCGTATTTTTTAGCACGACTCTCTTTGATTAGGGATCAAACCCAGCACCTCCCCCTTGAAAAGCACGACCTGTTTGAACTTCACAGTAGCTGCCTTGTCCCATGAAGGTCCCCAGAGTGCTCTGGGCCCTGGTGGGAGCAAAGCTCTGCAGCTCCAGCGTGGGTCACCCAGGGAGGGGGGAGACTGGCCTGTGCTCCCAGCAAGCTGAGTGTGCACTTGAGCAAAGGGGCAAGCTGGAGCATATGGAGAGCCACTGACTCAAATTTGACTCACAGCAATGCTGCTTTGTGTCAAAACCCAACTCCCCCCCTTCCCAAGGGCCAAACTATACCCAGAGGGATTTGTTTGCTTCTGCTGACTTTTGCCTGTGCTTATCCTGCTGCTGTAAGTAGCACTAATTAAGATCAGTGTGATTGCAATGGCAGACGACCGTGCGTGCGTGTGCTACCATATGTCACCAGGGATTAGGTGCAGGGGCTGTCACAGCTGCTGGAACCACAGTGGCCTGCTCTCTAGGGAGCTGCAGAGGGAGCTCAGCCCTCTGCCCCTCTCCCCCTTCAAGCAGGGAGGGGGCACCCCCATGGCCTTGCCACACCAGCAACAGAGAACTGGATGAGCTGGCTTTGGAACAGGTTTCTTCTCTTTCTCTTCTCTTAACTGGGAGTTTCCAACCTAAATGAGTCTGTGATTCTGTTGCAGGAAAGTGCTGAAGAGGTGTTGTGAATATGAGCAGTGCAGGTGTGTTGGTCCTAGATCTCCTGGGTATGAGGTGAGGGAAGGGTTTGGACTGAGCTGGATGGTGTAGGAAGGGAGAAGAGTGTCCCAGGGCCATGACCTCCAGCCTACACTGCATCTTTCAGCAAGGGGGGAGGGTTTGGCTTCCCACTGAGAGCAGCTCAGCTGAGAAATAAGGAATGAATGAACTCTAATCCACATGCTCCCAAGCCCCACAGCTCCCTGGGCCACCCTTGGAGCCTCTGTGGTGTCCCAACACTATCAACTGATTGTTCCTGGCACTCCTTATAACCAACGCTGCTGTCAGTTTTCAAGGTGAAGCTTCTCTGCCACATTGCACACACCTCTCAAGCAGTAATCTCAGCCCTTCCAGCCAAGGAGAGACTCTCAATTCAATGTACTTTGTCCTGTAAAGCTGCTATTAAGCAAAGCAAAATGGTGAGTGTCATATTGTGCAGCTTCTGTTTTAGCCACAGCTGACAACAGGACTGGGAGAAGGGAATTGGATCCTGCTTTCCTATAGGATGAAGCAGCATTGCTGTGGCCCTTCTGAGCTCAGGGATGTAATTACAAAATGGGTCTATAAACAAAAATTCACCATTATGGAGCAAATAAAACCAAAGGGTAGTTAATCCAGGGATATATCACACATCAAATTAAATCTCACTTTGCCTGCAGTAATAACAGAAATAATTCATTAAGATAAACCTCTAGATTATGCACAGCATCTGGAGATAGAATTAAGACCTTAGCTGTGAGTGCATGTGCGTGCACACTCCCTCCCCCCTCCAAAAAATGATGCCAGCATAAAAGGCAGTGCAGAGTTAACTGTTGAGCTTTTCACATTCATTGCTTTCCAGCACTTACAGAGAAAACAAATGTGACTTCCAAAGAGAACTGTCTCTGGAAGGGCAAAAAAATCCCCACATCCTTTTTTCTGCAGAGGAATGCAACATGATGTAGGGGCCCCTGTGCAGAGTCAGGACCACTCAGAAAAATGTTGACGTGCAGCTTTGGAACTTGATCTCACTTCTTATGTATTCAGTGTGATTTTTTTTCCATGTATTTCAACAGAAGTTGAGAGAGTTCCTTCCATCCATCCTGTCTCACCTGTACAGGGGAAATCCTACTAGTGGTGAAGATATTTTGAAATGTATGTATTGTCTTACTGCCAACCATGGGCTGACAGTTTTCACCTGAAGGAGCTGGGTATGCCAATAGAGATAGAGCTGGATCTGCACTGAGTCTGCAGTATCAGTGTTAGCCCAGAACCACAGCAAGGGCAGATGTGATCCTGTGGTGGACCAAGGTGCATTATTCTGCAGCCCACGTTCAGCAGTTTCAATAGAATCTGCTGCTGTAAAGCATTTCCTTCCTGTAATCCTGAATAATACAAAAGATGGACAAATTGATTTGGGTTAAATCAAATCGAATCACAAAGCTTAAAAAAAAAAACCCTGGAGATGAAATGGATACAAAACTTGCTTATTTCTGTAAGCTCTCTGGGAGAGAAATTCTCAATTCTGTGTTTCTTTTCATATCTCTGCTGCAGACCCCTCTTTCTTGTGACTACCAGGAACATGCCCGTGGAAGCCCTTAATTACTTTGATTCTCAATAGGATGTTATTGCTGCTCCTGTTCTTGTTCCAGACCTTGCTGTCTTTGACTCAGATAAAAACCTCTTTAGGACATGGCCAGAATGCTGTAACAGAGCACACTGAAGAGCACAGCAGACAAATCTCTGCCAGGAACAAGCCTGCTTTTGGACAGAGGATCTCACAGGGGATTTCTCAGGGTCCAGCCCAGCCCTGTTTCCATGAACCCATCAGCAAACCTTATGTTAGAAATTCTTACTGGCAAGAGCTGTCCTGGTGTGGTTGGTGCAGCAGAGATAAATCAGCCCTCATCCATTTCTGAAGGCACTCTGTTACATTCAGACAGTCCAATCACACTCATTTTCTTCTGGACCTTTCTAGAAATGACCTGCCACCTTTTTTTCCCATCCATGCCCTGCAACAGCTGTTACAGCAAATGGAGTTTTCTCTGATTTGTACTGAGTAATGGTGGGCTATAAATTAGTGCATGCTTGGGAGCTCCCAAGGAATAGCAGCCATCATCTAATTACATTTCTAATTAAGGTTACAGAGAGAATGAAAATAGTAAAGAATAAATGTGTGGACTTCCAGCAAAATCTGTGTTTGGAGAATACCATCAGGGCTGTCCAAAATATGCCAGAGAGCACCAGACAAATTGAGACAGTATGAAGTTCTCAATGAAAGATGACTGTACACAAAGGATCTGACAGCAAACCCATGGGAAAGGGCAGTGATGAGCTTGAGATGCAGGCATGGATCCAAAACACAGAAAGGGCCTAGCAGTGGGTGCCTGAAAGAGCAGATCAAGACGACAGGATCAGGGGGAGTGGGAAAGCTGCAACAAAAGCCAAGGCTCAGAACTGCCAGATCATAGTATCTGCTGCCACAGGGCTTGAAAATCTCCAGGGAGTGGGAATAGGGATGAGCTACCAGCACATATGCAAGACACCACTGATTAGGTTTAAATCAATTTTTCTTTCCTCCAGAAAAGATCTCTGAAAGGGTTCTCTATGCAGACTGGTGGCAACTGTCACAGGAAAAATCTTTGGGGGGGAAAAATACATCTGGATTTGCCATTTGTTTTGCTGGAATAGAGCCCAAGGGGTCACTGAGCACATCCAGCTCTCTAAGAGCATAGTCAGCTTTCTGATGTTGTCAAGACTTTCCAGTGACAAATAATCTGTGACCTCTCAAAACCCCCTATTTCAGTGCTCCACAGAGACTCCCAGAGCCTCTCCTTGCAGCTCCCATTGCTTCTCATCCACACTGGACACTAGGATCTTGAAAAAGGGGGTATTCCAAGTAGCAGGGGAAGGGCCTGCAAATATGGAAAAAAAAAAAAAAAGCTACAGAGAGGAGAGAAATAAATCCTTCTGTCCATAACCAGGTCATGTTTTCTACCACCTCAATGGCTCTTCTTGCTTTCCCCTGACATACCTCAAATTAATTGACATCATCCTTTGAATGATGGTGCCCAAAACTCATTCCTCAGAATGCTGCAAAAATACTCCCAGCCCTTCAGCTGCCTTGGAAAGGAAGCTGAAAGGGACACTGGGATATAAGCAATTTGGGTGCAACTTGTTTGCATAAAACAGAATCAAAAGGAGAGGAAAGAGGTGTCTGTGGACAGAGATTCCAAATTGAGCTGTTTGGCTGGAACAAACAAAACCAGGCTCAGCCTGCATGGAGCCAAATTCTTGCAAGCCTTTCTGTAGCTGGACAACAGAAACCTCAGAGAGCCACTGCTCTGAAAAGCTGCTGCCAGTCCAAAGCTAGATGTTAACAGTGAGCCTTGAAATCAAAAGTAAAATCAAATCTTTACAAATAAAGGTTAGTTTTGTAGTTGAAACAGAGAAACCCAGAAGGTGAGCTCAGATTTTGGGTCTAGATAAGATCCTGTTGGCTCCCAGGTGTGGAATGTGGGACAAGATGCCAGCAAGGACCAGGGAGACTTCCAGAGCTGAGTCAAGCTGACACACATCAAGTCACTTGAGCCTGGAAATTAAATAAGAAACTGCTCAACAGGCTTTTCACTCAGACCCCTGTTAGGTTTTTACTGCATCTAGGACAGAAAATAACCCTTCCATAAGCAGCTTTCTCTGTGTTATTTTCTGTTTGTTTCTGCTTCCATCCCTGAGCAGAATCACCAAGTGAGAACAGCAGTGAAAAAAAAGCAGAGTTGGGTTGGGTCTCACTTGCCACACGGGCTGGACTCAAGGTCAGTGAGTGGCAGGAAACACAAGTGACCAGGGCCAGGTGGAATGTCCTGAGAGCTGAGGATGGATAAATCACTGGAAAAGGAGGGAGATGTGGCAGTGGAAGGTAAAATGGGGAGAGATGAGGTACTTGTTGGTTGCTTTTTGCATATTCATACTCCTTCCTTCTTTTTTTTTTCTATTTTTTCCCTGGTTTCCTGAGTGTGCTGAAGCATTCCAATTCCAGATTACCCCTCCAACATTCCTCAGTTTATCTGCCCATTCCTATAAGTGACTTGGTCTCTCAGGTTGTTCAGGCAGTCCTTTTCCATGTGATCATCCCCTCTGTGCCAATGCCAGCTCCAGGGCACTGCTACTTGAGCCTCCTGTCTGTCCCCTGCAAGGTAACTGAGCTTCCACATTGAGCACTGACACTTGGGAGTTTTGAAACTATCACTTGCTTAATAACTCTGCATCCGTCATTCTTGGATGAAATCCATGGCAAACAGAATGTGAGAAAGTGAAAACTAATGAGCGTCTTCAAGAAAGGATAGGGAGCTTCTGTTATTTCATTTAGTCCTAAGAGTTTAACTTCTGGCACCTCCATCACATTTCCAAATGGTAACTAAAGGTTGTTACTTTTTCAAGTTGTGCTGTGTAGCACATTTCATCAATTAAAATGCACCCTCAATGTAAAATCACAACAGGGCCAGCCTGGCATGAAGGATGCTATCATGTCAGAGTTTTTTCTTTATTTTTTTTTTTAAAGGATACTTTTGTTTCAGATTGCTGAGATCTTTATAGAGCAGATTTAAATTAAAGAAAACACAGATTTAAATATAACCAGGGAAAGAATACAACGTGCCTTCATCTTGGAGTACTATGCAATTTACACTCCAAGGGAAGGTGACTCTGCTTTGTGTGCTCTCGTTTCATCCTGTTTCTCATGGTGCTTATTAACTTTCTTTGTACTGAAAGGACAGAAATATCTCCTTTATGATGTGGAGTTTGGTGCAGTGACCCCACGCTGGTCTGAAGTTCCCACAGCAGTGGGATCAGTTTGCACTGTCAAGACTACTGGGGAGGGTTTGGGATGAAAGACTTGGTGTTGCAGAGCAGTTAGACAAGGAGGGGAGAACCAGAGTCCAGGCTCTGGCCCCAGCTCTGTGCTGGCTCCCTGGTGGGTGCTCCAGTTCTCTGCTTTAGCACCCACAGCTCCTGTGAGCAAGGCCCTTGCTGCTTCTGACCTTCCTTTTCCCTGGGTGTCATAATGTTTGTGGGCAAATGAGCTTTGCACATTTTTGTTGCAGCTGATATCAGGTAACAAACTCTTCTAAAAGTCTGTACCTCAGGAAAATAATGCAAGCATCCACCTGGCAGAGGAGGCCAGTTTATTACTGGGTACCCAAATTAGACCAGTTTGAGTCAGACATCAAAAGAAACAGGAGTTTAGGCAACCCCTACCTCTTCACAAGGGTACATCTTCAATCAATCTGCTTTGATGCTGGCTCAGCTGCCTCATCTGTGAGGGACGTTAAGACCAAGGTCACCAATAGCAAAGACTTCCCCACAATACCCACCAGAAGCCTTCCCTGTGCTGGAGCAGAAATGAAAAGCTGTTCAAATCCCACAACATTCACAGCTCAGAGATTTGAAACCAAACTGAGCTAAGATCTGTGGGTTTGTTGTATTTAAAGCTGGTAACGTTTTCAGTTTCATTTGTTTTCTTTTTCCACCAGACAAAACCATATCGTGATGGCTTCAGCTGCACAAATGATCAATAGGAGAGGTGGGGCAGCAGCTAAACAAGTGCAGCCCTGCTGATCAATATGCTAATTGGCACAGAGCTGAGCTGCACCAGCTTACGTTAAGAATATGGCCTTTCTATTTTAGGAAACTTTGGGAAAGTTTCAGATACTCTTTTTTGTGCCGAGTTTTACCCTCTCTGAGTGAAGAGGAACCCTCCACAGAAATCTGAAGCTATTCCAAAGCTGATTTACACAAAAAACTGTGGTGATTTTGCTAGAGGAACAATTTTGCACGACCTGAAAGTCCCTGAATCTCCCAAGTGTGCTGGGTTCAAGTAAATCCATAACTCAGTCCTGAGTCTCTCAGCAACGCCTGGAATCATTTGTATTCACCAGAGCTTTCCAGCCTGAATGCAGGACCAGGATTTAGGTCTGGTGGAATGAGGTAGGGACAAAAGTAGGTCAGGCTTGGAACCCTGGTTTAGCAGCCCGAGTGCTTCAGGACCAGCGCAGATCCCGATCGTCCGCGGGGCTGGGGATGGTTTCTGCTCTGAAGCACTTCAGATCTCATCAGCAAAAAGATGCACTGGGTCTGTTTTCACAAGTCTGCTCACGTGCTTGTGAAATGGAATTTTGGTTTTATATACATGTCCTCCTTACTGCAAATACTGTGTGCTCAGAAAGAGAAAGAGCAATTTTTTCTATTGATCAGGCGAGCGAGCAGCCTTTCATTTCCCAGAGTATCTCTATGTTCTGTACAGTTCAGATGCTGCCTATTCAGCTAGTCAGATATCTTTGTTCTAGGTCCAAGTAGGCATTTATTCATCACTGCAGAGCCCTGCAATTCAAAGGCTCAGATGTTAAGGATATATATAGGCAATAGCTGGCTTGCACTGGCATTCCTAAATGACTAGGACAGCCACGGCCCATTGGACATCTAAGTCCTCTTGTTAAAGAGAAACAGAAACCTCAGTTCTGAGAACAAACTTTTGCCACCTGCATGAGTTCAGCTGTATCTCCTAGATAGGCAAAGGGCCTGTTTTCTGTGACCATTAGTAGATGCAGCATGGCTAGAAGCATGCATAGCAAGAGAAGGGATGGGTGACCCATTCTGCATTCTGAAAGTTACTGCTATAAACCAGATATTTACTTATTTAATCCATGCATACAAGAATGTCACTGAGAAGCTGCAGCTGCTGTGCTACAGTTGATGCTTATTGAACACATAATCATTTCAATCTTACCTTGTGCTTCCCCATCTGTTTGTATCTACTCTGTATCTCATCTTCCTCTCAGACATGAGTTCTTTGGGATGGGAACTGTCCTTTCACTGAGGTTATACAGTCTCCAGTACAACAGAGCTCCAGAACTTCACCTGAACTGACAGGTGATGGCACTCACAGTGGAAACTTCCCAGGTTGTAGAAGGGAATTGCTTTCAATACTTTCAAATGACGGATTTACTTGGAGAGTAACTTGGAAGATGTTTTTGTTAGGCATTTAAGGCCAGTTTTTGATCATGTTGCCCCAGACTGTAGATACCCATCCTTTTATTCCCAAGTGAAGGAGTGTGGTTTGTGCTTGACTGGAGACTAACTTCTGGAAAGGCTTCCACTCTTTGAGATGTTCTTCTCATCTCTACAATAGTTTGTTCCTAACTCCAGTGAACTCCATGGATGTTCTTGGCTCCTCCAGACATGTCTTACACAACTAGACTAATATGCATGGCAGTAATAAGCACCTTGCAATGGTGTACATGGTGTCTGCATGCAGTGAGGCAGTGTTCCAAGTGACACAGGTGTTACATCAAATGGAGAGTGGCTTGGGCTCTCCTGGCAGCAATAAAAAAGCTGCCAGTCTTGCTTCACCAGCATCTATTCTTACCTCCAGAAAACCTGATTTCCCCTTTGCTTTTACTTTGGTTTCCAAGCAAGCAAGCAGAAAAGACACCAACCTTTCCTAGTCCTGCCTTGCGTGGCATCTATAAAAGCAGGACTGCCCCTGTGTACCCCAGAGTACCTCCCTTCTCATGGAGCACCTTGCAGACCACACAATGTGCTCACCAGCCTCTGCCAGCAGAGCAGAGCAGCACTGAGGACACTTCTCCTGTCCTGCAGGGCAGCAGCTTTGCCCAGAGAAGGAGCAGGGAGCACAGACACACCTCGTGGTAGAACCTTCAGGGAGCTGCTGTGTGTGGGGGGTTCTTTGGAACCAACTCAACCCACGTGAAGGAGAGTTTAACCAGAAAAGGAAATACAAGCAAAGTGGTTGCATCCTTTTGCAATCAACTCCTTTCAAGGCTGGCCATCCTGTGCCTAATGAGGAGACTTTTTCCAGTTACCAATGAATAGTTTTATTTTACTTAATTGCAACCATTTCAGTATGGTAATTAAGCTAGAATGTTACCTTTGGGATGGGATCAATTAAAGGTTTGAAAATTGAATTTGGGATCATGATTAGGCTCTTTTACATCACTTTAGTATTCGAAAATATATAATTGTGTGATTCAACCCTTTTTTCATACATATAGTAAATATAAACTTTCAGGGTTTCTTTTTAAGCAGAAACAGATTTTTAGAGGCCTACTGGTAACTAGAACCATAGCATAATGGGGAAAAAGGGTTTCCCTATTTGATTAGAGGAGATTTTAAACTTATAGTACATGAAAATGTTGAATTTAGGGTAATTGGTTGTCGGATTTCTTCAGAATTGAAATCATTATGCCCTGGCCACATTCCAAGACATCTTTTCTTTATTTTATTCTCTCTCTCTCTCTTTTTTTTTTTTTAAGTTACAATTCAAAACAGTGTGGAACAGGCTCTAATGCTGTAGTTGGTCATGTAATGTCACCAAAGCTGACTTCTGAATATAGACAAAGGACTTCATGTACTGGAGTGCTCCACTGGTGGAAAATTGATAGCAGCATGAGATATGCTATTACAGGCTTTTTGTTCTACCTCCAAATTTGTGCTGACTAAAGTGCTTTTGTGCCTGCACAGGGGAAAAAAAAAATATCTGTCTAGAGGAGGCTGGAAGCTTAAAACAAATGCATCATGGAGGGCATAGATTCTTAAGCAGGACTGTGTGAATTTAGCTGCAGCTCACTAAATAACAACCAAAGTGCTTTATTTTTGTCAATTACTATTTCCTTCAAGGACGTGAATCACAGGGAAAATGATCAAGCAGCAAAGAATAAAATTCTCTCTGAGACCAAAAAACCAAGTAAAACGAGCTAGAAGAATTAAGCAGTGTTTCCTAACTCGTGTCAGTCCAGCCTGGAGTTATTGCCAGGTTTGTACACACCACGAGCTATTCAAGCTCTGTGGAGAGATAGGAAGCAGGGATGCAGTTTGAATGCCAATGAAGCGTGCACTTTCTTCCAGAGCGGCTTGGAAAAGTCAGCGTGACCATGGATATGCATCCCCCTTCCTCCACCCTCCTTCCTCCCAGCCAGCAGCCCAACAGCACCATCCCCACTGCCCCCACACCCAAACTGCAGAGAAAAGGCCACAATGAGTGTGTGGATCCCGACCAGCTCCTCTAACTTTGTGTGAGTGGTGCTGCTGGAGTGTGTGAGGACAGGGCAGTGCACAGCAGCTTCTGCTGCAGCCTGGTTTGGGTGACAGTGGAACTGCCCTTGGAGAACCACCATCCTTCATTTGCTCCAAACAGTGCCTTTTTGGAATCTGGGGAACCAAACTGAGCCCTTTTCTGTTCCCATCTCGAGCCAGCCCAGGCAGCCTGAGGAACTGGCCCTTCCTTGCAGCACCAGGTGCAGGATTGCGACGCATCTGCCTCTGGTGCTCTGCTCTGAGCAGCAATTTCTGCTCTTCCTGGCCCTCTCCCATGTCACATTTCCCTTCCCACTTCAAATGAAAGAAGTGTCTTCCCTCTCCATTCGTTTTCCCAGCAGCCAGGGCATCGTGTGCTGTGTCCCTGTGCAGCAGGCAGCCCCAGCACTGCCTTAACAAGCAAATCTTTTTTTTTCTTGAACACCAGGCTGGGCTCTCGCTCTGACCTGGCAGGGTTTGCTTTGAATTTTCATGTGAATAGCAAGGTGCAAGGTTAGCTGGTTACAGACAAGGTCACTTCCATTCACAGCAGCCAGGCTGGGAATGAGTAACCTCCTAACCATCCGAGGCTCTTGGTCATATTTATCTGTAGCTTTATTGGAGAATTCATTCACCTCCACCCAGATAAATCGAGCTGACATCCTGAGGGGTAACTAACTGGCAGTTACAAAACAAATGGACCAATAGTCTATTTAGCCCAGTCAGTGTGATCAGAATATATCCTTCAAAATAAAATACTACTGGAAGGGGTATGGGAGTCCTCCAGATGGCCAAGTGGATAGCTTTCTAAGGTCACCATGAATATTTAAACAGCATTTTTTACAGTGCAAGCATTAAAGGCACAAAGTTGGAGCTGCTCGTGGTATCCATGGAACCCAGATCACGAGCAAGGATACCCCTTTAGTAAAGAAAGGCAAACCAGCCAGGCTTCTGTGATTATTGACATGCATTTGAAATATATTTCTGTGTGTATTTTGCTCATGCTGGGTTTCAGCTACAGGCTTTGTGCTAGCTAACATCAGCACCAGAGACCTGCCACATTTGGAAGAGGTGCTGGGGAGATGCCAGTGGTAGCAAACTGTTCAAATCAGTGATTTCTGACTGCTACAGTGGTTGAAGAAACGTCAGTACCTTCTGGGGAGGCTGCAGTAGGCTGGGCAGTAGCTTTTGCAGACCCCTCAGTCACCACATCCAGCTGACACTGCTGAGCACACACATGCAAAACCCAGGGACATCACCAGTGGGGATACTGTGCAAAACAAGGCATTTCCCAGGGTGTTTCATACTGTGCAAGGGTTTGCACTCACCCCTTCCCTGAGAAGCATGTGCAGAGGTGGTGCTGCCATTAGGAGCCATGTAATAGCATGTTTATCCCCTGAACTTTACACCCAGGTCGTTTGACTCTCCTTTCCCAGGCAGGCAGTGTTTTTCACTTAGACAAGCTTCATTTCTTTCCTGCCAGGATGTTACTCCTGCATCCCCTGGGGTCCTGACCCTTTGTCTCCACTCTCAACAGCTAGCAAGCACATACTTGCTATCGCCCAAAGAACCTTCCCCTGCTGAAAATAATCCTGTTTCCATTAGTTCCTCCCCTGAAAGAAAAACATAATAAGAAATGAGTTAATGGTATTATGAATCCAGTAACCACACACCCACCCTAACGTTAGACAGCCATGCTTTACAGCCTCTGGGATGAAAGCTCCCAGGGCTTCCCAGGTTGCTCCCAACAAGCCCATGAAAACCAATAGTAAAGTAAACCTTAAATTCCTTGTGCATGGATCTGCAAGGATCCGTGAGCCCGGGTCAGAATTTTGCAGAGTGAGCTACAAATCACCAGTTGCTACCTGTCACCCTGTAGATTGGATATTACAAGAGATTTGAACAATGGGATTTCAAGTTGCTTAAACAGTAGGTGAATAGAATGAGAGAAGAGGGAGCTGCAAGCCCAGGTTCTCTCACCATGTTAGCACTATTTAATAAATCAAAATGTTTAGTTTATTACCTAACAATTATTACTATAATCTACAAGTTCTTTGATCTATTTATAATAGTTTTCTGAACAGATCTCTGGTGATTTCTTCATTCTGTTGTTGTTGTTGTTGTTGTTTTCTGTTTTTCTTGCTGAGACTAAAACCCACAAGCTGGGCATGTTGCTGGTACAGGTAGTGAGTTCTGTGAGATTTAGTTCAGACCTGAGTTCCTGATGTTATTGCAAGATATCCAGTAAAGCAATCCCTTCCTTGGATCCTTTCTTGCTTTCCTGACTTTTCTCTCCTCGTAACTATAGAAATGACAAATACAGTGAATTTAAAGGGGTTTTTTTTTAAGCAAATCTCAGAAAGCTACTTGAAAAAACAAAATAGAGAAGCCTATGGAAAGTCTTTTCTGTCCTGTCTCACCCCTGGCTTGCGCCATCATTTGCCATCTTTCCCACCAAGGATCAGGAGAACCAGGTGTCTTTCAGAGTTTAGTTTTTGTGGCCTTCTTCTTACCTTACAGCTCTGGCCAGAGTGTGAGGAGTGCTGTGTGCATACCTGTCATCTCAGAAACAGCCTCTGGCATTTGGTGACACCCCCCTGACACACAAAGTGCTCCCTCATTGCTGTTGGAGGGGGGTGATGAGCAGAGGATCCCACTGTTTTATCCTGGGCTGCGTGGGGATGGAGGGCACTGAGACCCCCGCTCAGATACCAAGTGCTAAGTACTAAAGTGTCTTCCTCAGACCCTGCTGTGACTTCTGTCAGCCTTCTCTGCCAGCCAGAAAAGCAGCCAGCAGGATGTACTCCCAAAGCTGCCTCCTTTCCCTGATCCTGCACTGCCCAGCTGCAGTCCCAGGACATTTCCTTTGGCTGGGGGCTAGGCAAACAGTTTTCTCCTCAACCAACAGACATCCCTTTGCTTCCTGAGCCAGCCTTGGGTGCTACTCGATGATTGGGACCATCTCCTGTTCCAGACACCAGTAAGCTACATCTGGGTTAGATTTAAATCTTCCTCTTGGCCAAAATCTTTCCTGACTCAGTTATTTGAAATAACCGTTTCCGTCCCAGATTCCTGCCCATCTTCCCCTCCTGGCCGTGACAGAAAATAGAAACAGTGCTAACACACATTCCCTAAAAGTTGTCAGAGAGGGAATCACACATTTTAGTTAGTAAATACCATTACTTGTGGAAACTGCTCCTTTGAGACCAAACCAGCAAGAGGAAGGGCCTGAATTCTGCCTGGTGCTCAGCTGACGAGCACCCAACTCAAGTCCATCAGCCACCCCCTTTGCAGTCTGTGGCAAAACCAGGCCCATAAAATAAGCTAAATTACATTCCAGACAAGCAGAATTCCCTCCACTGGATAGCAAGGGGTATTCCTGTGACCACAATCCCATGTAGGTGTCTTGCTTCAGCATCTCCTCTCGGG
Organism: Ceyx melanurus; assembly: GCA_024611195.1. Classification (NCBI taxonomy): domain Eukaryota; kingdom Metazoa; phylum Chordata; class Aves; order Coraciiformes; family Alcedinidae; genus Ceyx; species Ceyx melanurus. The sequence goes on along the minus strand of JANHGL010010740.1, from coordinate 41,858 downwards.
CAGGACGACAGAACCCAAATGAGAAGCTTTGCAGGGATACTCAGCATGCTGGGTGCTAAACCCACTGGCACGTGGTTTCTAAACGAGTTGCCACTGCAGGCTTTGTTCTTCACACAGGGTGGTGTCACCAGCCAAAGAGCAATGCTGACATTCAACCATGTCAAGCTTCCAAAGCCTCGGTGTGTCTGGCCTGGCTTCCTTGCAGCTAGGAACACCAGAGCCAGAAGTGCAAAACAGGGGAGGTGATGAAATGAGAATTCTCCCGAGGCTCTGGCAAAGCAGAGGCAGAGGATGGTGCACTGTATCAGGCAGGCACTGGCTGCTGAGCCTGCACTGGTGGATACTGGCAGAAGGGACTCTTGCTTCCCTTCGTGTTGCAGGACTAGCCAGTTGGAATCACGAACCAGAGCCCCTGTAAAAATAACCAGTATTAAAGGTTTTGAAGTGGCTCCTTTTAACAAGCAGGAGGGAGCAGTTGCCCTCCTGCAAACCAGGCACCTCCTGACCTACTTCTTAATAGGAGCTGAAATCAAAGACCCTTTATGCTGCTGAAAGTCTTAAACTGGGAAGCTGTTCCAGCAAGCAAGAAGTCCTGAGGCACTTCTCCTTCTCCCTTATATGTTCTTTCTAGCCTTTGGCTACTCATGCAAAGAAATGCCTTTCTACTTAAACATAGTTTGACTAATTAATCTATTCCATCTGTTCCTTCCTCCCAAAATGTAACCATGACACAGAAGTTTCCGAAACAGATTTGGTTCTCATATTGATAAACAGGTCACAGAAAAACAGGAGAGCGGGGAAAAGGGATGAAGGGAAATGGTGGGATTTTAGCTTTTATTTCATCCTGACCAGCTTCTGACTCTTTCATGCAGACGGCTGATTTATACAGTATGCTGCATGCACCAGGCCAGTCAACAAACACATCTGAGATCACTCGTGCAGCCAGATCACAAAAGCTGATCTCTGCTTGCAGAAAGGCCTCAGTCAGTGCAGCATTCCAACGGGCTTTTGTACAAATTGCAGTGGAGTGAAGTCATCCTTTGGGATAGTTCAGGTAACCTGTCATTTTCCGCTCGAAAATGAGATTCCTCTTGTCACCAACAAGCCTAGCAAACGGGGGTGCAGTCTGATCGCGTTCTGAAACCAGCAAGAAAGAGCCAAGTGTGTTAATGTTTAAAAGTTCAAAGCACACCTGAGCTGCCTCCCTAGGCTGGGCAGCTCCCAGCTGCCGCAGAGCACAACCCGCCCCGTGTGGCCATCTGCAAGTTGGCTCCTGAGGAGTTAGCCCCGCGATTGCAGATCCACTGCCCTTTATCTGAACTGACAGCAGGTAACTGATCAAATATTACTGAGTTTGCCTTTAAATTTTAACCTGCAGGAGTTACGCTGCAGCCTGTCGGATTTTATGTTTCGTGACACCGTGTGCCAGAACCAGGCAACCCAGCACAGCCTAATGCAAGGTGACAGCTAAATTCAAAGCAAAAGACACTTCTCCTGCAACAATTAACCACTGTGGGTAGTCGGGGTGGCTGTACACACCCAGCTTTGTGCTGCCTGCAGCCACCGAGCTGCCCCCGCCACGGCCACGGCGTCCGCACGAGCCGGGGATGCTGGTGCAGGTTTCCTGAACGTTGTTGTGTTGCCACAGTGGGATAAGAGAACTTGGAATGCTGCTTTTTTTTTTGGTCTTTTGTTAATTTTCTCTTTTTTGTGTGTGTGATAAAGTTTTGTCTATGTTACTTCTCCACGGCAAAAGTGTGATAGTATTGATTATTTCCAAACCGGGAGGGAGTGTAGAGAAAAAAATAGATATTCTCTTGCTTGGTAACCGTGCTCAGTCCAGACCGTGTGTAATTTGGATAACCTTGACAACTAACACAATGCACAGTGCCATGATTTTAAGTGAGGATGAGCTAGCATGTTAAAATCTCTCTGCCAAATCTAATACGAGCGCCAAGCCTTCCAGGTGTTTCATTGTGTTATCACACAGAACTAACATCATTTTTTCTTTCAGTTCTGAAGAGGTGGTCCAAAATGTTTAAACTACAGTAGTTGCAACATGTCAAAGAGGGAATTTATTATCTCAGCCCCAATAGGTCTTAATAAGCCTTACACAACTGTTTAGGCATTTATTCTATTAACGGCTGTTCATTCCAGTGGCTTCACCTGAATATTCATGATCTTACTATTCCCAGTGCTTCAGTGTAGCAGCTGTTTGAAATCCACAGCAAATGTTCAAGAGAGTTCCACAAATATAAACACCCTCACAGCTGAATGTTTGGGGCCTGTGCATCGCAGAGGAGAGACATGAAACATTTATGTGGAGTGATTTTTGGAGGACAGGCATTTACAAAGCTTAAATAGTCCTCACACATTTGGGAGCACTTCAGTGTGATTGGGACATTACCATGGAGGACAAAGAGTCTGGAAGAGCCTTCATCCCGCAAAGATGTTAGGCCGGCCTCTGTGCGGTAATTCAGCGTAACGGAGGATTCCTGCTGGATTCCTGGGTCAGAATCAAGCCTAGGCAACTGAAATCCATGGTGGGTGGAGTTGGGTTTTTTTTTCCTTGCCTCATTTTGAACCAGGATGGAAACGGAATTCACAGAAGGGAGGTAGCAAGAAAGTCAAAAGGAGCCACTTGCTCCGTTAAATCAGTGTAAACACAGAAGGAAAAGGGTCGCTACAGAATAAATCCTGCACATGCTGAAATCTCCCTCGCTCGTGTAGGAACAGTGACTAACTCAGGGCTCTGCTTAGGTAAAACCATTTGTCTCCTATTAAGTAGAAAACAGGTTCTGATGGAGTCTAAGCAGATAAGACACATGGAGGACATAAAGAATTCAAGCTCTCTCAGAGGAGCGGGGATGGAAGCGAGTGCTCTACCTGGCGTCCCATCTGTTCTGCTGCTCTCTGTGCTGCTGGGGTCTAGAAGTTGTCACTAGCTCAGGATTATTGGTGGTCTTTGCTAAAATGAGGGGATGGATTTAGCCCACCTCTCAGAGGGCTCTCCTGCAGGGAAATGCTTTGAGGGCCAAGAGGATGGTGTCTGAGGTGGAGCAGAGGGGCAGCCGTGGGGGCAGCAGAGTTTACAGCTGCTGCTGTGGCATCAAGGACTGAGGGAGAAGGAATAGTCATGTGGTCAAGGGCACTGTGCAAGGTTGAGATTTCTGCCCCATTTCATAGATTTCCACAGTTGTGAGATCTCTGATGCTGGGGGTGGTTTTCACCATAAAAAAATGACAAATGGGGTGAAAAAACAGAGAGCAGAACCACCTTCTAGCACTGACTTGAAAACTTTTCAGTTCATGTTGTGGGTCTGCATTTTCTTTCTGGGGACTTCCATGCTTCTCAAATTGAGATCCACATGTGGACAGCTGCACTTCCAATGGAAGGGGAGGAACAGTACAAATGGAAACTAGGAACACAACAACCAAAATAATTTCCCATTGTCTGAACTGTTCAAAAAGGATGTTTTGGAGTGACTCAGGCTCACCATTTTTCACTGGACTTCTTGAATATATCAAGATTTGACATAAGAGCAACGTTAAGTTAATTAAATAGTTAAAATGGAGTCAAATCACAAAAACTGTTAGCCTAACCATTGGAAATACATATAAACACACACATAAATATGTTGTACACACAGACATATAACTAATAGGATTAACACCAGTTAAGATCTTCCATAATCTATTGAAAATGACCTTATCTAGTTTTTTGTACAGTTCAGAGAGAAGGAATGTCCTTTCAGAGACAATCTCACAAAAAAAAAAAGAGTTCTAGTGTTTAAAGGAAACCTTACAACAGCCACGGGATTTTCAGTCATGTACTGGGGAAGGCATTGTTCATATCCAGACCTGATCTCTGTGAACAGTAACGGTTCCAGGCTAATAATGAAATAATCCATTTTTACTAGATGAAAGAAGGGGGATCAGAAAAGTAACTCGATCTGTGGGTAATAATGGTGCCAAAAGCTTATAATGGAAAATATCTGAAGAATCCGAGACTCTCTTTGAGAGATATGAATGATTTCTTTTTTCTTGCAAAAAGTGTATAAAGAACTTGAGAAGAAGTGCCTGAGTGAATTTTATGAGAAAAGCTCTGTTTGGGGGAGAAAGGGGCAGTGTTGGGTTGCAGCCTGAGCACAGCCCAGCCTTACGTAACAAGAGGCAGAGCTGAAAGATGCTCCGGTGCCTGCACTTGATGCACTTGCACTTTGATTTTTTTTTTTCCCCCTCTTTTTCCTTTTCCTCTCATTATTTGTTCTCCCAAAACTGAAGTTTATGAATTAGTAGGAAAAGGTCCCTGTGTCTTTTTTTCCATCTATTAACGCGCTCCATTTTGGACTATAATGATCTTTTCCTTGACTTCTCTGCACACAACAGGTTGAGGACGAATCACAAAAAATAAAAGAAATATACATAAATATTGAAGTAGTTTTTTCTGTTTAAACCCTCCAAATAAAGGCATGTAAAGGCACTGAAGGGCAGAATTTGCTCACGGGCACTCAGGAGAGCTGCCCTCACCCCTTCACAGCACAGTGTGCTCCCCTGTGTCTGCATGAGGCAGAAAAGGAGGTGAGAAGGAACAGTCAGGCAGGTGGGTTTAGGACAGGGATAATGAACCTCTTGGCTATTCCCTCCATTAAAATCTCTTTATTTTCTGCTGTTTCATCCTTTGCACTGCAGGCACTGGCATATCATCTAACTCCCACTCAGCTCGGGCATGCATGTACTGGTTACTAGGAATAAAACTGGGGCTATTTCTCTGGCACGGTATCTTAAAGTGCATTGTGAAATTTAGCCTTTTTCTACCCCTCTCTCATACAAACATCAAACCTCTCCACTGTGCGTGTGTGTGAGTGCCTGTGTAATGCAGATAAATCATTGGATTTCAATGGCTGCTGGGCTGAGATTGAAATAAGAAATAGCTTGTTGATTACTAAGGCGATTAAAAGGATCATCTTATTGATTCCCACCCAGCCAGGCACAGACCTCAGTAATGAACATCGACTGGTTTAATAAGGGAAAAGGCAAGATTTACTGGGTGCATGTGCTTTTCATTAGAGTGAGCTGAAAGGAAATAAAAAATGCTGACCTACCCAGTCATGGGCCACTGTGCTTCTTACTCTTACGAGTGCAGCTAGTACAGGAAAGTGGGTAATAGCAACCAGTATGTGGCTACACAGGGGCAATGACTAATGAAATTACTGCAACTAAAGTAACAGAAATTAAATTATTTTCTTCCTACTTTCTTTTTTTTTTTCTACTGATTTCCATTGCCCTTGCTTAGAGAGTAAGGATTTGGATGTCCATTAAAAATGAAGGCTGACTATGTATTTAAAAATCAGCAGCAAGGTCTCCTTCCCTCATAGATCTATTGGGAGATATGAGGTGCTTACAAGTAGCTCATCTATCCAGGTTGATACTAGGAGCAAATGATCCTCTAAAAGATAAACTCGAGGTTAAAAAGACATCAGTGTGGATGTTTGTGTTATACAGGAGTTCTGATGCTGGTCCTATTTGTTCTTGCAACTGTTTCTGTGGATGTCTCCTTCAGAAAGACTTTGATTTCTCCATCTGAATCAGGTATAGATTGTAGCTGCTTGATACAGGTGATGGGCAAGTTTTTCTTCTTAACCAGCAGCAGCTGTTTTTACATGAATACAAATTATTCTATTTTCACACGTTTAAGTCGCACCTCAGATAATTTACATCCCTGCCAGAGGACTTGAACCTAATTCCTTAGGAAACACACACATCACCTGCAGCATGTGTATCCTCCTCCAGATCCTGCAAGAAGGTTGGTAGGGTACAGGAGCTGGGCTGTGCAGGAAAGACTCTGAAGAGGGGAAGCAGGTTGCTTTGGATTAGAGGCAGTGTGGGCTGCTGAGGGAGACAAGAGTTTCAAATAAACATCACCCTCTGAATCACAGAGCCCACAGTGCTGCTGAATCACAGGGATTTCTACAAATAATCAAATACCTTGCATATCATAGATATCAAAACTGCTGTTCTAACTTGGTAGCCCCAAAGAGAGTATTCCTTTCTGAAACAGCACAGTGTGTGTTTTCTTTGCCTGCTTACACAGGGAATGATGAGGAAATGATGAAATCTGGCCTGCTTTTTTTTCTGCATGAGGAGTGTAGGTTTCCTGAAGCATTTCAAACCAGAGGGGCCAAAGTCTGCTTTGATTTGCAAAATCTGCAAATCCAAAGCACCTCCACTAACCCTAATGGTGTTACATGAGATCTGTCACCATGTCACATTTGAGGGAAAGGAAGGACAGACCTTGTTAGGACATAAATTCTGCTTTAACTTGAGGAGCTGGTATGACATTCATAGACCCATCCCTCTGTGGCCTCTGTGAGTGGCTCCCTGTCACTGCCTCCTTTTGGCATCACAGGAACTTGGTTGATCTTTCAGTGCTGATGGTCCTGTTCATGACTATGGGATGGTACCATAGACTACATTAGTGTGAAATCACCTCCTGCCCATGCTTCTCTGCTCAGTCTCCTTGTGCACCTTGTGAGCTCTGCTGTTGGAGCACAGGCAGAGTCCCACTGGTCTAGATGACTTTGACTTGGTGACCCAGGAATCAGCAGTCCTGCTGGAGTGGGGTGAAAAGCATTTCTTTCTCAAAGGAAAGCCTTTGAGTAAGAGCTCAGTTTGGGGAATCAGCCTTCTGAAGCACCAAGATGCTGATAAACAATATCCTGCCTCCAGGCAGATGCTCCCAGCTCCCAGGAACTGCTGAGCTCCAAATTCAGCAAGAACCGGTGACACTGACATGACATTCAGGTGAGAGAGGCCACTGCTGAGGGCATGAAATATGCCTCATAAGTGATATCTCATCGGGAGCTGAGAGCCCTTGCCCTGGCAGGGACGTGTCCCTCAGGCCATCCCTGTGCCTGGCCTGGAGCCAGCCCTACCACGTGCCATTCAAACCCCAGAGCATCCAGTCCTTGCCATAACCGGCAGCTCCAAGGGCGGTCTCCACCCTGAGTCCCCACTTGTGCCTTTGGTGGCTGGTTTGGGTAAGTGGCTGCAGAGCCAGGATGGAGCCATGCTGTGTGAAGTTGTTTTGGGAGCCATGGAACGCTGGCTGCACACTCAGCCTAGCACAACACAACCCAAACTGTTACAAAGCCCTTCGTGAGCACCTTTCTTTCTGCTTATGAGTGCCCTATTTAAATCAAGCTCAAAATAGTTGAGTCAGAAATTCAATGCAGATGAAGGGCTCCAGAAGCACTGAGACAGGATTTCAACCCAAAGAAATGGCTGAGCTTCCAATCACACCAACCATCTGTCTGGTGCCACTGGCCAAAACCTACCAGAGCCCTGCCAAAAGGGACAGGGGTCTCTCACCTTGAGTCCTACCACCTTCATTGCTTTCCCGGAAACCAAGGATGGTATTTCCAGCCTTGGCTACAAACCAGTTATTAAGAAATGTTGGATATTATGCTTTGGGCTGGAAAAAACCCACATTGTCCAGGCAGACTTCTTCCCAGAGCTCTATCCCTCCTCTGCCTGCTTCCACCCAAGAGATCGCGGCAGGCGGAGCTTCCCCTTCCAAAGCTGGCGTTGCCAACTTCCAGCTGAGGTCAGAGTTAAGGTTTGTTCCTCTTGCCAGAGGAATTTGGGCATGTGTTACATTTCTTGGATGCTGGAAATGCAAAGGAGTTTTCTTGTGGAGGCTGTTTCTCAGTGTGATAGCTTGCTATAATGTGTGGGCACAAAGGGGTGTCCAAAAGCTCTCCTCAGCCAAATATTTCCCTGCATTTTAAGGCTTGCATGGGTGGGTTTTGTACTTAAGCAGCCTTTAATGTATTCAAAAAAAGGTTTGGTTGGTGGCTTACATAATAGTGTTGAATCTGACCCAGACGTGTTGTCACAGCACTGCTGTCAGATTGATAGTGAGCTGTCAGATGGAAATATTCTCTAGTAATCTAGGTTATTGGGCCCCTTCCTTCAACAGTGCACCCAGCAGGAAAGCAGGAGTGTCAGGAGCTGGGATTACAGGGTTCTGGGACAGGATGAAATCTTCTCAAATCACTGCCTGATGAAGGGATTTGCAGGTGAACTATGTCCTCTTGTCAGCACCATTTCCAGCTGATTGTTTTTTTCACTGTTCTCCTCAGTCTGGATCATGGTTTGAGGTATATTTGAGGTTCTAGGTGTTTACTAGAAACGTGCTCAAGTAGGAAATCAAAGGATTCAAGGACTTGGGTTGTCTGCAGTCAGTCTCAACACACAGAGCATTACACCACTGGGAACTCTCATCTAAAACCTGAGATCTCTAACTAAAACCTTAAATATCTGAGACCATATAAAGCACTGACCTCTTCCCCTGAGAAAAGACGAATTGTTCTTTGTTGCTGAGGATACGTGAGGTATCTGTAAAGATGTAATCCTTCTCATTCCAGGATACTTTTTTGAAAGATTCTTCTATAGTTATTGGTAAGAGAAGCAATTAGCTATAAAAAAATAACATATCATACCATGTACTTGCACTTGAGTGCACTTGGAAACATTTTACTGCAGATTTCTTAGCTACTGAAGTTTGGATTTTTTATTGTGTAAGATCTCCTTTTTCAAATCAGTTTGGATATTGGTGACCAAAAATGCTGAGAGTGACTTGGAGGGTATTATTTCAAAGAATGTAATGGCTTCTCATGGATTAATCTCATCACTTGCCACGTGCAGTCTCTGCTTCGTGACACAGTGATCCTACAGTGTTGGGCTGCTTGACACCGTATATCACATAATATATCTGCTATCAGTATTCTCATTACAGAGGGAGAGATGAGTGAGATTGGAAAGTGAGAGCAGAACTGGTCAGATCAAAGTAAAAGGGAAAATGGTGAGAAGTAAAAAAAGACTATGTGGAAAACCCATCTTATCAGGACCTTGAATTCTCCCCAGGTTCATGCGGTGCAGGTAGAAAAACGGCTTAATTTCTTACCCGATCAAAAGACAAGAGTCTTTTGATCAGAGAAGACAGAGGTTAGAAAAGGAAGCTGGTTCATTAGGAGGACAAGGCATCTGTAGAAGATATCCATCTGAACCAAAAAAATGTGTTCTTATCCTTGGCTATCAGTGTCTCCAGTCCCAGCTGCCCGGGGCCGGGCTGCGGTCAGCGCTCCCCACCCGCTCGGCCGCCTTTCATGTTCTCTGCGCCAGCTTCAAGGCAGCTCCTCTCTCCTGTGGGGAGGGAAGGGCCTCTCTCCCCTTACACACATCACAAACATGGCCCTTCACAACAGTTTAGCTAAGCCAAAACTCCTCATCTGCAGTTCCATCTACAGGGATGGCTTAGACAGTCCCACCAAAGGCACAGGAAGGCTCCCAAGCTTCCCACCACCAGTGTGTGGCAAGGAGCGCAGGAGGTCCCTGATAGCCATCGCTTCTGGTTTGCATTTGTACATACACATCTGTCTGAGTTTTGTTTCAGTTTGGTGCTCCTATTTATGATATATGGGGAATCTAACTCCACCTATAAGAATGTGCTTGATTGCTTGATTGTGCTTTCTGTTGCTTTTGCTCGCACGCAACTGAGTTCCTAAGAATTAAACATATGCTCTAATACCTCCTCCTTCTGCACAGAAACTTTGCCTGAGCCATTCAACAATTTCTTTTCTCCTTGCTATGTTTTTCTGGTTGTCCTGATCCTGGGTACCACCAAAGCTCATTTGCTGACCCAGCTACACATTCTGACTTACAGGATGGAGAAAGATGAGGCACCAACTTCAGACCAGTTCTCTGAAGTTGTCCCAGCACACACCACTCATTTTTACTCAGCACCTCACTCTCATGAAATCTGTTTTGAATTAGTCCAGGCAGCATGAGCTGATACTAGTCCTCACTTAGTAAATTCAGATTCATTCTTTAAAAAACATACTTCAGGGCAGAACTGATTATAAATGGTTGGGGCCACTTGGATCAGATAATTGACTGGGAACTGAACAGTTCTCCTAGGACTCATCTGCCTCAGGCAGTGGTGTGTTCTGTCATGAAAAGAAACATTTGCTAAATCCCAATCCCAGTGCCATGCCCTGGGATGGGAACTGGGCAGCATGTGAGTGCAGAAGCTCAGGTTGGAGGAGCTGCCACCAGCTGCAACGCCACTAATGGTGCAGGGCCCGTGGCTGTGAACCCCCAGACTGGAGTGCACTCACCACATCAAAACATTACCAAAGAGGACAAAAGAGAACAAAAGAGAGTGAGGCTGTAAATCCCCTAAACTGGGGAAGGTAAATTTCTGTGGAAAGTCGTGAGGAACCTGCCAGGAAAGAGTTACTTTATGCCATTTTGCGGCAAAGAAAAACAGCCTTAGGTTTTCTATTGTCTGCAGGTTTTTCTCCACAAGAACAGAAGGTTGGGCACAAGGTGAACTGTCAGGAGGAAAAATCGAGGGAATCATAGAGAAGATGGGCCTTGTACATAATTGATCTGACAGAGTGCTGCCCACTCCATCATTGTGGCTGAAATATGCTTGGCCTCCTGCGCAATAATGCATGCGAGTTTAGCAGCGCAAGACTTGCTCTATTAGGGAGTTTGTTTAATCAGGAATGCTCCCGGCCCTGCCAGTGCCCAGCATTGCCTGCAGAACACAAAATCTGCTCTCTGACTGGAGAGAAAATTCTGCTGCGCTCAACACTTTCACCAGCAGACATAAAAGCAGAAAGTGACTTTGAGTAAAATCGGCGGCTATTGGAAGTAAGAGCATAAATTCATAGATCATAGAGCAACATCTCTGATGCCTTCAGAGAGTCCAGGGCTGGGCTTTGTCCCCCTAACAATTCCCTTGCTGCTTCTCCCCATCAGAATGGTTGTCTTTTTTTTAGATTCCTTTAGTGGAAAGTGTTAGCACCTCATTGAACTGTCTCACAACTCACCCAGCAATATGGAAAATAAGAAGCTCTGTGGTCTCTTAAAACGAGGTGTGGGTGGCTTCCATAGGAGGAGCAAAAGACCTCTGAGGACTTGGGCTTTCAAACCTGGAGTGTTATTAGTCACTAAATATCATAGTTTTACTACAGCAAAGTAGAAAAGTGAAGCTTAAAAGATGAAGATGCACCAGACTCTAAGTTCTGATTCAAGCTGACAATTGTGTTTTGAAGGCTCAGGTTGTTCCAAGCCTGCAGAGCTTTTTGGAAGCCTCTGTCCTGCTTTGCTTGCAGCAGAACTTTGACAAGGGGGTAAATCCTGCAGAGCAGTTTGCTCTGAGGTGCTGAGAGCTCCTGGACCCCAAGGGTCTGGTGGGACTGGGCTGCCCCCCAAGCTTGAACTGCAAGGGAGACATAAATCCTGCTCACTGTTGTCAGCCACACAGAGCTGAGGGCTGTGCTGCTTTCCCCTGCACCATGGCCCACAGCACCTCCTGCTACAGCACCACAGCATTTACCTTAGGGTGGGTATCAAGCCAGCAATACAGGGACATTGCAGCAGGGTCACCACAAGCAATTTTCTAAAAACCATGCTGACATCATCAGAAATTTTTATTTAAATCTCTCTTTTTTATTCCCAGCTAAAAAAAAAAAATCCATCATCATTATGAAAATAGCATTTATCAGAACCCAGAATAATCTTTTCAGAAACGATCTCTCCTGTTTAAACCTCTTGTGATTTATTTTACCTCAGGTTTTCCCCCTGGCCAGTACTGATGAGAGCTGCAATCACCAGCTCTGAACCCAGGCATTTTGCCTAAAAACATCTGACCACAAACGGGTTAAGGATTTCCATGCAGGGTAGAGCTAGGAGGAATTAGTGCTCGGGAGTGTAGAACATTCACTTTTACAGTAGGTGGTGTTCTTGTTACACTTTCATACATGCCAGGCTAATTAACTGTCTTAAAGACCACATCATTAAATTATTTCCCCTGCTTAAAACACTGCAATGTTTAATGTACCCCAGCAATTCAATTATGTTTAAAACAATAACCTCAGGTTGAACTACTGCGGGGTGGTGTTTAGAGGCAGTTTCACACTTTACCTCAAACTCAGGTAAAATAGAAGAGAAAAAATAGAATTTGAATTCTAAAATTGTTCTTTGGACAAAAAAAAAAGTCTCGCACAAAAACTTGTAAATGAAGCTAATTTTTTGCAGTCTGGGTGATTGATGTGGCCTTTACCCACTTGCATAAAACTTCATTGAAAGACTTTCTTTTCTTTTTCCCTCAATACTTGTTAAAATCTGCCCATTTCATCTTATATTTGCGTATTTTTAGTTGCTTTACCTTCTTTCCCTGTTACAGTTTCTTTTGTTTTAAGGAAAAATAAAAAGTTTAATTAAGTGTAATTAAAATCTTGGAATGGGGAGTGAGGTCACCCTGATGGTGTATCTCAGACCTTGTGTTAGGAGTAAAGATGGAGACTGGGACACATCTACGGGCTGATTTATTGGAAGAAAAGCAGGTTGTGCCCTGGCTCTGCCACCTTCCACCTTCCAGCCCAGCATCACTTCCAGGTGCCAGTGATGCAGCTCCACAGGGCTCACAGGGAGCAGAGCACAAAGGACACAGTGGCTGCTCGAGCTGCAGGGGGTGTCCTCTGCCCACCATGGACACCAGAACCTCGGCTCTGCTGCCAGGGGTGGAGAGGAGCAGCTTCAACAGCATTGTTGTGTCATTCTGGACCTACAGAACAAAAAACAGGGGTAAAAGGGACTTGGAGAGTATTTTGGAGTACACCTGGGTCCAAAAACATGCTGCCAGCCTCTCCTCTCCATCTCTGCATGCTGTTGAACAGACACTGAGCCCTGCAGCCAGGGATGCAGAAGTAGTAGCACATCTATTTGATGTAGAAGGCCACATTCTACAACAGTAGAATGCAGTTCTTCTGTCTGGGGCAGGCAGAGTGGCTGCTCACAACAGCATTCAAGGGCCAGCCTGGGCCCTCTTACAGTTGTCCAGAGCTGTAGCAGTTTGACTGAAGTGCTCAATCTCAGTATAACATAAGAGTTGTCCTTTTGCATGAGTGAGAAAGATCAGGACAAGTGACCACACGTAGCTTCTTCTTGCTGCCATGGCATCAATCATGTAGCAGAAAATGCAGTTGGCACCTGGCTGTACAGCCCTGTGTGATGCCATCACATGGGTAGATGTGTCATTGTCACCTTACAGAGAGGGACTCTACTATGAGCTTGAGGTGGACACTTAGGTGATGTAAGGTAAGGCAGGAAAATCACTTGTGCTGATGAAAAATAGCATCTGGAAGCAAGTTGGTGCCACCAAACAATTCATCCACTGCTCCAACCTGATGATCTTTCCCAATGGGCTGAATCCAGCCTTTAGGGGATAAACTGATTGTTCCTGACTTCAGGGGAAAGGAAAAGGCCCTGCAGAGTCTGTAGGAGCCAGTGAGTTTAGGATTTTAACATGGAAGCATCAAGGTGTTCCTAATGCAACTGAAAATCTACTATTGCAGTCCGCAAACACATCAGTGAGAAAACCTTTCCAGATTTTAAGGGTCTAAAATTGGAACATGTTTAGCAGCAGGGTTTGGGTTGATTTCAATCATGAACAATTCCTCACCATGAGCCTGAGTACAGACAGTTTCTGCCAAGCAGGGACCTGCTCGTGTGGCCGATGCTCTCCGAGGGAGCTGCATCTCCAGCAGCTGGGTGGTGGGTGAAGTGTTGTCCTTACACAGGGCTGTCAGGAGGTCCATGATCCAACTGGATGCTGCTACCTGGATACTGCTTAAATATTTTCAGACTGCATTTCCCCATACTTGCAGAGAAGCTGAGCAGAGGAGGAGCCCTGGCTGCCCTCTGCTCCCCTGTCACTGTCACTCCCCCTCGCAGACCTGTCTGAAAATCAGGCATCTCTTTGAGAAGCAGGTCAGTTTTCACCCAGCTCAGTTTTCTGCTCTCTCCCTGCACGGTCAGAGCCACACCTGTGCTGACACGGGGAGGGAGCACAAAGCACCATCTGGAGAGCAGGGAGGGACAGGAAAGACATTTTGGTTGCAGAACAGGCTTCTGCCAGCTTAACTAGGCATGGAGCACTGGTGTTAATCAGCACCTTGGAACCAGCCTGGGGGCAAACCCAGCGTGGCTGTTCACCACGGGCTGAAATACACCGCTGACCAGGTGATGACCCAGAAGTCCTTAAAACACCTACATCTCCATTGAGATTCCTCTGATGTTAGCCTAAGGATGTACTCAGGGCTATAGGGAGCTGAAGGTGGTTTTGCAGTGGTTTGAAATAAGTCTTAGATGTGTTAATTCACAATAATATCAGAACAGAAATGCATATCCCAAATAGCAGTAGGTACCTGTGTGTCCCTATTATTTATTTAGCATTTTATTCCAGTTTTATGCCATCATAGGCTTAGCTATTTTTTTGTTGGGTTTTTTTTGTTGTTGTTTGGGTTTTGGGTTTTTGGTGGCTTTTTTTACCTTTGGTTTCTGGATCTGGCTTTATTTTACAAATAAATTGCAAACATCAAATTCATTTCCTTTCTCGAGTTTCCTAAACCCTAAGCAGCAAAACAAGTCATGTGTAACATAAAACATACAGGATGAACTTAAACCATAGGAATGTATATAACAATCTCTATTTCTAATGCAGTTATGCTTATTTAATGCATTGATTCCCTTGAAGCCATCAACAATATTCTTCAGGTGATAAAATACATCCTGACAGTAATACTTTTCTTTTAATGCTTCTCCTTCTCCTTGCTGAAGACTCTAATCATTAGAAAAGAGCTCATGGTTGTTCTATAGGTTTAAATAGTATCTCAAGATCTCAGTTAAGCTCTGGTCTGCTCTTGACCCAGGCATTATAGATTTGGGCCCTGAGTGTGTCCCCACAACTTGGAATGACTCAAACACTGTTTTAGGAAAGTTTTGTTGCACTGATTTTAAATCTCCATTTAAAAAACTTACCTGAATATCCAAAATGAGATTTTAGTGCATTGAGAACTGGTCTCGTAACAAGGCTGCTATAAAATACCTTTAAATAAGAGCAAAACCCACAGAATTATGCAAAATAATTTCTGCAGAGTTAAATTGCAGCCTGTATGGGAAGGCTAGAGCAGTAGGGGAGGCTCTGTCAGTCAGAGAACCTGCTGCAATCAGGGAAACCCTACAGCTAGCAAATATAACCACGATTCACCCAGTCCAGTGAGTTTTGCCTTGTGTGCTTCCACTGTTGTCCCCTTACCATCTGCACACCAGTCCCTGAGACAAGATGGTCTGGCCCAACCTCATCCATGAAGGGCAAGGGAAAACTGTCTGTCAGTTGGTGTGGGTGTCACCCCTGAATGTCCTCCCCTCCCGGGACCAGCAGCACCATCAGGAGGAGCTGAGGACGTGGAACTCCACAGGGCATGTTCCAAAAGCCTGGTGTGGCTACAATCAGCCACGTGCTATCTGAGTGGCACATCTATTTAGAGCTGCTACAAACACACTGGGCTGCTCAGTGCAGAAAATACACTTGCTGGGGTTAGAAAATGGGCAGTAAAGCCAAAATACACAGTGTTTGTGCCTGACAGAACAAGTGTGGCAGTTCCATTTCTGACTTGAACCCCTAACAGAAGGTTACAATAGTTTTGCAACTCTGCTTTTATTTTAGATGCATATGAGAGAGATGTAAGGAGGTGCTAGAACACCCCCATTCCTAATTTGCAGTTATAATTATTTTGTAATCAACAGAGTTCTGCGAAGAAGTCTTTGAGTGGCAGAGCTAGAGCTCAGAATTTTCCCTCTTTATATGCATTAATGGTGGTGGTAGAGACAGAGCAGGGATCCCACCCTGGCCTCATCAATCATCCTCACCTCATACCTGCCAGAAGGATGCTCAGTGCTGCAGGGGCACGTCCTCTGCACCATCCATTTCATCTTTGGCTTCTCCTCTGTCACTTCCAGATAGGGCCAGAATTACAGCTTTGAAATGAGCAGAGGCAGGAATCTCCTCAGAGCCTTGACTCATTTCTTGCTCTTCTTTAAACAGCCATCAGCTGGGAAAAAAACCCCTTCACTAATAACTGAACCAACTTTCCTCTGGAATCAGCAAGGTAAAAGGCCACCTATCCCATCAAATGTGCACTGGCCTTTGTAACCATACTGCAGATTCCCAGCATAAAATATGCATAGCTGCATTCAAATGGAGAACTGTCAGTGCTCTAGATGGGCATTAGTAAGCTCATATATGGAGTAATTAATGGGCTTAATCAGAAAGCAAGCCCCGAACTTTTATCTTCTGCCTCTGGTGTTTCCTGAGCCCCGCTGCCCTGCTGTGTGCCACCAACTCTTTTCCAAAGGCAAGATCCCAGCCTCAGTCTTCCTAAGAGCAGGAAAGTTTTTCTTTGCTCTCACAGTGATGCCCAGGGGGTGAGTGTGCCACGTGAGCTTCACAGCCCTGTCACTTAGAGAGCTCAGCAAACTCATGTTCTCCTAAGGATCCTGTCTCAGCCAATTCCCACAGCACTGTCCAGGGGGGCCCAGCTGCTATTTGTCATTGCCTCTGTGAGGGGATGGAAGGGAGACAACTGCTGCTGGGGAGCTGAGTTCAACCTGCCTGTGCTGCTCCAGTTTTAATTAGTGTCTCTTTCACCACTTTCTGGAAACCCTAACTGAGAACATAGGCTCTGTTGGGTAGTCTGCAGTGTTCAAGTGTCTACCAAAAGATTTTCTGCAGCAGGGAGCAAGAAGAGCTGTTCTTTAGGTGAGGCAGCTCATGAGAAAGGACCTTGTGGTGCAGGAGGGCAGAGGGGGTCTGGCACTCAGGTGAGAGCACAGAGGGGAGAGAGCAGCCTGTTCTGTGCAGCTTGTTATACAGCAAATGCACAAGTCAATACAAGGCAGAAAATAAGCAGGTCTATGTGTCCCCACACACCTTGTGCTCCAAAACATCAGGTACCATAAACAAATTTGTTTCAAACCATAGCTACTGTAAAAAATGGTCAGAATATTGTGTGTTAAACTAACCTGATAAATAACTCAGAACCTGCTCATCTGTGGCAGGGTGTGCTGAGTGTACCCAGGGGAGCCAGGGCACTGCTTGATGAGAAACTCCTGCCACCTCTTGTACCCTTTGCAACTCCTTTGCAGGCCAATTTACTGTACCCTCTGTCACAGGAACGTGAAGCTGTAGCTTTAGCAGCACCAGCAGATTGTGTGCCCTGCCTGACTGTACCAAAATCACACATTTCTCTCTGCCTGCAGTCCCAGGGGTCACAGCTAAGGTCGGGAGAGAACAAAAATGATGCTTTGTGATCCAGCGTTTAGGCAGTTATCAGCTCATACATCTTGGTCAGGCTGTCATGACAAAGCATGGAGCACTAGAGTCATACATACACACTCAGATGTCTTCAGGAGAACAGGGCAAAACTATGCACAAGACAACTGTATTTAGCACGTGGCAAAACAGAAATGACTTTTTCAAGTGTTTTTATTTTTCTATGTTCCACTCCTCATTTTCCACATTTCTAGGTGGGAACAGGAGACCACGTCACCACTTTGAAATATTTATAGCAGTTAGCTAAGGAGAAATGATCATAAGCAGAATCACTTAAAGAACAACATTGAAATGTTTTTCATACTGAAAATAAATGACTCACTCCTTTGTATTTGGCAGCTTGAAATGGGACCTCTTTCCTTAATGACATTCCTCCTTTGCAGTGTGCTTAGACTCATTTGCTGCTGTTCATTTGTTCATGGTACCCATAATACTTGGCACTTGCAGTTCCTACCGTCTTTTAATTCAAAGACTTTGTGAACACTGATTAATTAAACTGAACAGTATCCTTAGGAGGTTAGTGTTTAATTCAGCTTTTCAGAGCAGAAAAACGAGAGGGGTTAAGTTTCTTGCAAATAAAGAAACAAACAACCCTGCTGCAAGTCACAGGTGAACTCTGAAATTCAGAAGGGTTTTGTTCCCCCTCCTCTGTCACCAGCACTGAGGTCATTGTGGCAAGATTTCTGCCACTGGTTAGGGAAGAAACACTGGGAATTTTGGACCTGACCTGGGTTTGCACCCTCATCCTAAAATCAAGCTGGTTCCAGGTCCTCGTCTGCTGCAGCCCCCGTGAGTGTGAAATCTGAGCAGCTGAAGTTTCAGCTCCTCTGCAGGACAATCCTTCCTCTCCTCTAACTCCTGCATCCACTGTGCTGCTCCTGAGCTCTTCCCCACACAGATGCTGTAGCCACTGGGAACGTTCTGGCCTCACTTGCATTCAGTCAACTCCCTTGGTAGGCAGCTTAGTTTATCCTGATGACTCCTCTCACTCTGGTGGAAGGTCTTAGAGAGGGAAGGCACCGCTGTGCCAAGCCCCCTGTACTGGAAAACTCCTTGGGAAATCTCCCATTAAACTTGCAAAGGAACTTCTGTCTCAGACTGGAGCAGCAGCAGAGAGGGTTTTCTCACCTCCTTTTGCAGAGCCCTTCACACTTGTTCTTCCAGAGCTGTACCAGTTTGGGGCTAATTCATTCAACAACTGTCAGAAGTTTCCAACTGCTTTCTAGCTTGTCCTCCCCGAGCATTCTTTCAGTAATCCCTGTACCAAAGCTGAACCAAATGTGTGTTTATGTAAAACAGCCCGTGCTATATGCAGCCTGTGCTTTTTGCATGACCTTTGGTGTAAAATGCAATATGTCTGGTCTCAGTTATGTTATTCTGTCAACATGTTCCAGTTTGGGCTAAGCTGGAAGCAGCGCTCTGTACATCTGGCTCAGGAAGAGAGGACATCTGTGCAACTAGTCTAATAAACCAGAGCAATTCAATGAAATATTGTTCTAGTGTTAGGGAATGAAAAGAATTTTTGCATTGCAAAACACAACAAATGCTGACTTCTACCAATAAGAGTGACCTCCAGAAATCTGGGAGATAAATCAGCACGGGAGAAAGGCGAGGAGATGTCAAATGATGCTCTTATTTCAAATATAAACATCTTTCAAACACATAAATTGTCGCATTTGATTTAAAATTATTTAGTTGACGTAGAGTTAGGTAATGTCCTCCTTTTAAAAATATCACTCGGGAAATTTATGGATGAAAAGTGCTAATTATGTATTTTTAAATGCATTTCATAATTTCATTGTATGAATCCCTTTAGGACATAATGCTGTCTATAAATCCTTCCCCTCTTCTACTCAGGATTTTGTGAAGAACACAATTGCTAATGCAGTCTAAATTAGACAAAAGCATTTGGTGAGGTCAGAATCCTATTGCTTGGAGGTTCCCATTTTATTTTCTTTGGCCATTTTTAAAAGGGTAGCACCTTATACTTACTGTAATGACAGCGTGCAACTCTGAAGTAATTCATTCTGTGATTGCTTTTAGCTGCTTTGGAGCCTTTATCAGCCACATTTATCCTTCTTCTGCAAGTACTCTCAAATGGGGAAGAGCACAAAGTGAAGTAAGCTCTCACCATCCCTTTTTAAATAATAACTCCAGTTGTAAAAGCTCCTGAAGGTCACTGGCAACTCAGAAAAATCCCTTTTTGCTCGATCATACTGAATTTCATCTTTTGTTTGACTTAGGGTTGAAAGAGCATAACAGTGTCAGATTTCTCACGCTGTACTTTACATTCATTTCCACTTTAATTATTGATCTTTCTCCTGGAGTTTCTCTACAAACCTCACCATCCCCTCTGCCCATGCACACCTTGGAGCTGGCCACCTAGTGACGGGTCCCAAGAGGCCAATACTGCTCATTTAGCTCAGAATTGGATCCAAGAGCCCATCAGACTGTTTTCCAGCTCTCCTACAGTTTGCTGTCAGTAAACTTTCCTGCTCCACAGCCACCTCACTTGGTCTCCACCTCATCTATCACCATAAAAACCCACAGAGAGCCGAGTTCATCCTACTCATTATCTTCTGTGAAGCTTCCATCTGTCCCACTCCCATTGATAACCTTTATCCAAGGTGGGTGAAGAAGAAAGCCCCACTTTGGGGAGCCTGATCTCCAGAGAGCAGGGGATACAAAACACTCCTGCTTATTAAACAGCCCCTGCAGTGGCTGCTCGTAGAGTGCACTGAACACACAGTATCTCAAGAGAATTCAGGAAAACCAGCTAGAGTCAGTGGCAGGAAAACTGCAAACACAGTCGTATTTGCAGAATATTTTCCTTTTTTAAATGTCTTTTCTTAAAAGACACTAAAAGCCTCTGAACGTTTTCCTTCAGGAAAGGAATTTGATTCCAGTCCAAGGGCTTTGAAGAAAACAAACCTGTCCATATATCTTGAAGAATTCTTGACTGTCCCAGGGTGTCCTTGTGACCCAAGGAAGCGTATCAGTCAGGGCCGAGGCAGCATCAGCACTGGGTCTCTGACAGTCTGTGTGATGTTTGCATAGAGGAATTTAGGAAGGGGGTGGTGTTGTGTCACACAGCCCCACTGTATAATTGATGACCAT
Organism: Ceyx melanurus; assembly: GCA_024611195.1. Lineage (NCBI taxonomy): Eukaryota > Metazoa > Chordata > Aves > Coraciiformes > Alcedinidae > Ceyx > Ceyx melanurus. The sequence goes on along the minus strand of JANHGL010010740.1, from coordinate 21,494 downwards.
ATTAACAAAAGAAGCAATAACAGTCCAGCAGAGCAGGCACTTGATGAGGAATCAAGTACTCCTCCTCTGAGCCCCTCCACATACCAGATATAGGATCCAGAGAAAGACTTTTGTCTTTCTGCACATCCTTTCCCCCAAATATGCTTTGTTCTAAATTGTCTGTGAATGTTTCCTGATGGACAACAGTCCAGAGCTAATGGTTTGGATGCTGACAACCAAAGGGTGTCTTTACAGCAGATCCCATAAGTCCCATAAAAAGACTAATAACTTGTCCTTTTTCTTAAGAAGGGAAAAAAAAAACCCCAAAACTTTACAGCTATAGAAATATAAAAATTATTGACTGAAAAAATGTTAGGAGATTTTTCCTCACTGAAAAGTACTGGGTTTAAGTTTCTATTTTTATTGTTTTTATTAATAACTTCCAGATGAATCTTTGAACTTTAAAACTTCATTTCAGAGTGAATTATATTGGCTGGCCTAGAAGGACTCAGAAATAAGCTCTAATGGAAGTCAAGACAAAGCCAAACTCCCTCTAGTTTTCCTAAATTCCAGGGAAATGTGTATCTGAGCCTACAACTTCCCACTCCAGAACCACTTCCTCTGCTGGCTCCGGAGTGGCCAGCGCTGAAACATCTCTGAACTTTGGCAGCACCTGCAGGCAAAACGCTGCTTTGTTTCTAGCGATGAGAGCTGCTGCCCTTTCTTTTCCAAAGCAAGCAGCAGGCTACAACTCCTGCTGGATATTGCCTTCAAACCAGCCTGCAGTCTGAGGTGAGGTGTGGAACAAACTGGGGAGCTCTGGTGGGCAGAGAGTCAAGAAGTGGCATGGTAAGATAGCGAGGTGCTGGCTTTGTGCTGGGGCAGAAACAGAGGCAATGCAGGGATGTCTTAAAAACCCTGAAAAGCTGCAGAAGCTCCAACCCTGTTACTTTTCAAACCATTAATAACTGGCAGACAGGAGCAAACTGGTCTCCAGGGGAGTTTTAGGGTTTGCTGTATTCCTCCTCCAGCACTGAGACCCAGAAGCCTTCCCACCACTTCGGATTTTCCCCGATAAAACCTTCCCCTTCCTCAAACCTGCTCAAAACCATCGCGCTTTAGCATCATCTACTGGGAGAGACGGGCAACTGACTGGGAGCTCGGAACGCTGCCGCAGCGATGCTCCGAGCCCGGCACCGGGCAAGGGACGCGGGGCTGCTCCTCCCTTCAGGAGCTGCCTTCTCGGGAGCACAGCGAACGGAGACCAGGACGGGGACCCCCCCGCCTTGCTGCTGCTGCCACACCAAGGTCTCTGAGTCGCAGCTGGAAGCCGGCAGGGAGGCAGCAGCAGATCTCGCAGCGCACTCTGTGCTCTGCATTTAGTCACGGAAAGCCGAGGTCGGTGCTCGGCGCCGCGGGGCCCGGGGGCTCTGCTGTCTGCACACACCATGTGCAAGACGATCTGAAATTCATGGCGAGGTTGCACTTTTCACCGGCAGCCTCAGCCAGCCAAAGATCTCCAAGCGCTGAGGCCAAGAATCCTGCCTGGCAGGTAGGGATTAGCCCTGTGGCACGATCAGGGGAATGGAGATTGAAGGGCAAGAATCCCAGCAGTGTTGAGATGCTTAACTGGTTGATAGGCTGGGTGAATCACTGGGAATCAACGCAGCTTCATACCTACACATCTTTAAAAGTCCTGCCCAGGGTGATTTTTCCAAGGGTCACAGGACAGGGATGTGACAGAGGCAGCATCCATCCAGATCCTAGGAGCTGCAACCCCTTTAATGATCCATCTTTGCTTCATTTCTAAATCTCTGTAAAGGTCTTGACGTCAAAACTGGATACCTCTCTGGAAAAGCTCCTGGGCTGCCTTGGCAGTCAAGAAAGAGAGTGGCATTTCCAGGACACCCTTCATCCTGCCCATCACAGGATCACTCCCCTGGGGTACCACACAATCACCTGGCATTATCTCACCACCTCCCACTGAAGCTGTTGCTTTAGAACGGGTGCTTTTTCCTTTGAATTATTCTTTTGACACCTAACTTTTGTGTGCAGACATCCATGATTGTCTTTCACACCACTGCTGGTGGCTCAGTCCCCACACTGGTGGGGCCTCGGGGAGATCTTCCTCCAGAAGCAGCAGAACTGGCTCTGCTCCAGGTCTGGGGTTCCAAGTAGCTCATAACAGGTAGGCAGCTGCAAAACCTCAACCCCTGCAGGTTGTTACACCAGGGCCATGGAGAGGAACAGTTATGGTGACACTCTGTGTGTATTTGTGCTTTGGAATTCAGCTGAGTGACATTTTGCCTGGTGATTAAATACATTGAATCATTTTGGTCAAAAAAGACTTTCAAGATCATGGAGTCCAACCATTGCCCCAGCTCTGCCAGGGCACCACTGCCTCATGTCACTCAGCACCACAGCTTGGAAACCCCTCCAGGGAACACCACTGCCCTGGGCAGTCTGGGACAGCCCTGGACAACCCTGGAGAGGAAGATTTTTATCCTAATATCCAACCTAAACCTCCCCTGGCACAAAATTAGGCTGTTGAGTCTGGACTTTCTTCACAACTATCACTTCCAAGTTGCATCTGCCTCCAGCTCTTGACTCTCTAGGAAATAGGCTCATCAGTTACCAGGCCTGGAAACATTTGAGATCAGCCATGGATTGGATTCCTGGGGCAAAGGGAGAGTTTCTTTGCCCAGCTTCACACTTTGTATCGTGCATCTGTTTGGCTCTGTTAGCTCTTCATTCTTCATTAATCTTTCCCTGGGCCTGGGGGTTTGTGAGGACAAGGGTGGTCTTCTGTTCTGTGCCTGCTCTTGGCTGGCTCAGGGAACTGCAGCCTTCCTGCTGATGAGCTGCTACCTTCAGCACATTAAAGGCCTCACTTCTATTTTGGTTATATCCAGAATTTATGCACCTCAGTCAGTCTTAGCCTTTGAATGCTTGAAACCCTTTGATCTTTATCTTCTAACCTCTCCACCGGTTTCTTTTTCTGCAGTGTCTAGTCAATGCTCTGGCAACTTTGGGGCAGCCAAAGGCCAACTGGAAAAAAACAAATGAGGAAACAAGTCTGAGTGCATGAGCAGGCACATGGACTAATTGTTTTCCTCTTCTGTTTTTTTAAAGGACTAACTAACTCTGTGGCTAAGTTTTTCCATCTGTAGAAAAGTCTCTTTTTGCAGAACTCTGTCGAGATCTCTATTTTGGTGCTGTTAGGCCAATATGTAATTGATTTGGCTGATTCTGCTGTACTGTTCTGGAATCTTTGCAGATTAAAATGTATATTTTTTGTGACTTAAAGAGAAATACAAGATAAAAATAATGGAGTCTTGGATGCAAACGTATTCCCCAAGTTATTAATACATTAGATTTCATATGTACTACAGGAGATAAAATACATATCCGAGTGCAAAGATGCCAAAACCATCTCTCACTGAGCAGCTAAAAAAAGAAAGGGTGACATGGCCAATGACAATTTAAATAGTTCTGACAATGGCATGAGACCTGATTTGTAGCTTCCTGAATACAGATGGTGATTTTTGCTGTGTGCATTGGCTGAGTTCATAGGTGCTCATTTGCTTGCTCTTATCCCACGCTAACACAGCAAGGATTTGAACCAGTCATTCCCAGTTTAGGTGTCCAAACTGTGCTTACTGGGCTCACTGCATCTTCCTCGGCATGCAAGAGCTTCAGTGCTCCCTGGGAGAGCCCAGAGTGCTGCTCTCTGGGGGCTCAGCCAGCTCCTCAGAACCCCAGCCAGGCTCTGCTGAAAGCAAGAGACACTCCCATTGACTTGGAGCAGGATGAGGCCATCAGCTGCCATGGGAGAGGAACAGGGCCAGGTCCTCTGGCTCACTCACACCAGCACAACGACTGCAGCATGGGAGTTGGATGGAAATAGCAGCCCAGGACTGCTCAACAAACATTGGAAATAACTAGCCTACTGTTAAGCAATACCACATCCATTTAGGGATAATACTGAGCTTCAGGTTAGATGTCAGCTGTGGGTTCCAAAGGGCTTTGGCCTCTTTCCCAGCACTGAGCAACCACAAATCCTTATCTTCTTGTAGATCAGCTCCCAGATCCTGCTCAGCAGTGGACCCCACCTTCTGGAGGCCCCATCAGAGCTCTTTAAAGTTCAAGTCACAGAAAGTCACACTAGTTTTTTTAGTATGCTGTGAAAAAAAGTCAGTTTGGCCCTGACCAGTCTGGCCTTCAGAGGAGGTCCCTCCCCAGGTCTTGCTACCACACTGGCTGCCTTGTGCTGCTGTGACTCACCAGGCCAGTGGTTGCTATTGACACTTCCAGGACCACAATGAAGCTGGCACACAAGTTAATGAGAATTTCATCATTTCATATTTTCATTATTTCATAGTGGCCTTTAGGAAAAATTGGTGGCAGAGCCTAAAGTCTTGTTTAGAGGAACCAAATTCCTCTCCTCCAGCCACTGTGGTGAGGTACCTTCTCTTCCAGCCTCTCCCACCTGCCTGTGTCACCAAGTTCAAAACGTTACTGGTTTTACCCTTCCTCTGAGAGGCAGAAGCTCCAGGAGCCCACTCTTTATCATCCCAAGAAACCTTATTCTGTATAACTGCATTTTATGGTAAATAATCCAATTAATCTCCACTGAAAAACCAAGGGAAACAGTTCCAGGAGCTATCATCTACTTTGTGCCTATGGAGAACTAGGAAAATTTACATGGGTGCACACACATAACAAAACTTTCTCAAAGACATCTAAGTTTTGACCTTTGGGTCTTGGGGGTTACTTTATTGAATTGCCACATACACAAACCACTCTTCAGAAGATGTCAGTGTTCTTGTTTGAGCTATATCTTGTTTACCTAAAGTCTGCACAGTATTTTCATATATGTTATACATAGAAGCAATTGCACCAAAATAGATAAAATGAAAAAAAAAAGCCAAACTCAAAGCACAGTTAAGCTTCAGAAGGAACTGGGACATATTTCTCCCCATTTAAAAGTTTGTCCCTCTTAACCCCAAGAAGGTCTGGAGATGTGGAAAGCATTTTAAGAGAAGCTTTCTTATTTATTCTTGATTTAGACTTGATGAAGTACTCTTTAAGAACAGGTCTTATTTCTTGCCACTGCTATTTCTGTTGTATCTCCAGCATGACAAGAAAATACTTGCCCAAAATACCAAAAAAAAAAAGAAGAGAAAAACCTCTTGAGAGAGCCTGTTCTTGCAAGATTTCCATCCTAATATTTCCAGGCCCAGGAGGTCCAGATAAGCTTTGGATATGCATCAAAGCTCCCGGATGGTTATCCGACCCAAGCACAGGCCCTGAACCTTTTGAAGTTTGTCCATCACAACTTAGCACATCCAATTCCTCCCCTTTCATAACAAAAATTATAGTCCCTGTCTTCAGGAAGTTCTTCTGCTCAGTGACTCCTGATTTTCCACGGAGGGATATGCAAGATTTCACTAATGTCTATACCAGGCTCTCAAAACAAGTCACACCCCTCTTATTTTCCGGCACTTAAGTGTATTTTTCTTATTGAAAACTTGAAACACAAACCAAGTTTATAGTCCCAGCTATTACCTTGACAAAGCATCTGCAGCTCTCCCCGCCACAGAGTCAGGAGCCTTTAGGTTCATAGGTTCAGTGAGGTACAGACTTGGCCTTTCACCACTGGGATCAAGGCTCAAGTTCATGCTGCACTCTCGAGTGAAATATGGTCAGCAGTTTCTGCTTGGTCCCTGGTGCACAGTAGCTCACACAATAAAACTATCATACCTAATTCAGCTTTGGGGAGAACGGCCTTGCAGGAAGGCTGATTTATGGGGCAGCCCAGCAGAAGATACTCCCTATAGGTCAGGTGTGATGAGGTCATTGACAGGGCACTGGTGATGAAGTTTTTGACTGTAAATTCCCTATATTTCAAAAGATGTAACAGACAACTAGAAACAATTTGGATAAGATTCCTCCATAACTCAGGAAAAATATTCTTGCTTTACGTACTGCATAAAAGTATTATTATTACCTCTTCTTTCCTTTTCCTTACTCTATGCATAAAGTAAGGCAACCAGGACAAATTCATGCCCTATGCTGAGAGAAGTTGGAGACTATCTTCTTAGTACTTTCAAGTTCATTTACAATATTCAGTGGAGATTGCTTCAATTAGGGTCATCTGGTCATGTATCCCTTGATCCTTTGATCACCAAAGCAGAAATACCATGTTGGTAATCTCTGGGCTACCATTTGGGTTAATGAATCGGCTTGACTTTAATTCTAGCCCAGATGTAATCTTTTATAGCTTAATGATTTGTTCTAACATGAACTCCAATTGAATGTAAACAGTTTCTTTATTTAGAGCGAAAATTCTTTTTTATAACTTGTTTCTCTTCCTAATTAATTCTAGAGCAATTAAATCAAACCTTGATCTGTGGCAATCAAGATTAAATCATAGTATAGGTTAGGCTGCTAATATCGTCTTTGAGTTCATTATTATCAAGGCTAACAGCAATCAGCACAGGAGGGAGAAACTGATGTACTGAGGGTTACAGATCTGAGGACTTGTTCTCGTTTTTAATAGCTGATCTGATTTAATGTATGATAATAATTGCACTTATTTAGTAACTGTTTTCCAAGGAGCTCGACATACTCTCCCAAAGATAATTTATTCTCACAACACTGATGTGCAGGAGGTAAATATTATCTTCCAGGGACACGGAGAAGTTTGGGGGCATAAAGGAGTTGTGGGCTGCGTGCAGAGACCCTGACTGGGGCCCAGGTCTTAATTCCATTAACAAAGCATTAGCTGGGGAGCTTTGCCATGAAGTCTAGTTGTGACGAGAGAGATGCAGCACCTCCCTCATCCATGAGCACTCATGAAGCATCCTGCTTAAAATGGATTTGTTGGCCAGTGCATGCAGGCAGCCCTTGGAGTCAAGGGCCACCTGTGCTGTTAGCTGGCTGCCTCCAGAGAGCTCCCTCCATCACACCTCCTCCAGAGGGCTTGCCAAGTGGCTCTGCCCTGCAGATGCCAAGGGGGGGGTTGCGTCCCCAGAGGTAAAGAAAATTCATTTGTATGTTGTTAACAAGATGGAGGCTGATAGATTTGACAGATACTGTAGTTCTTAACTCTGCCTAAATAGTCTGGTCTGTCCACATTACCACCTCCCTTCTTTTCAGATCAGATGTAGACTTAAAGGACACTTTATAGCTCTGACTGTCCTCAAATCAAGGCACTGATGTCCCAGACGAGCCCCAGCTGAACCAGTTCTCTGCCTGGATCTCTGTACCTAATTATATTATCCCATGCTGTGGCAGATTAATTCTGACTGTGCAGGCAACTCTTGCCCATTTGGGTCATCTCTGTGTGGTAGAGCAATGGTGTGGGAGGGACCAGTTCACCCCAGTTGGACTCCAGCAAGGGGTGCAGGAGAAAGCATCGCGGCGCTGTTTGTACTCCAGTTCTAGATTAGCTTGAAAAAAATTACAGCAGTGCCATTTTCAATTCAGTGTTATGCTGGAAAGGTTGCAAATTAATTAGAATTATGCCTTCTTTGTGCCAAGTGATAATTTACTGCAATTAATTATCAAAAGATCTACTGCTGTCAATTACGGTACTTGCTCTTTGGGGGGGCAGAAGCTATTTACGTATAGCGAAATTCTGCAACAAAGTTCCATTCTACTTTTATTGTTTTCAATTAAACTATCATCATTTGCTTTCCCTCTGCCAAACACAATAAAGACTCGTTAAGAACTAATCATGCTACTGTGACCTTTTTTTTTTAATGCAAACACTAGCTAGACCTGCACTGAGTCAACACTCCTATTGTTACACCTGCAAATTGTACGGGGAGAGGAGCGTACTTCAGAATTAATGAGCACAGCTGTAGTCTCTCTTACATCCAACACTTGTAAAATAGACCTCTTTAAAGTGCCATTATCACAATATTGATAGAGTTATTTATAGTACTGCAAACGTTCCCAGTCATAACAGAGTCCTTGTTATCCCCCACAGCAGTTCATGTTGTTGCCATCGCCTGGACTCATTCCACAGCCTGTGATAAGGCACCAGGTGGACGATCCTTCACAACTGAACTATAAAAGGCATTAGGAAAACTTCTACCTAAGCAAGTTTTTGAGCTGGGAATAGGTCAAGCTGTCAAGACCCAGCCTGAGTAAAACTTGTCACATTCTTCTGTTACGTGGTTCCCCGTGTGTTGCGGGTGGGATGTGAAATGAAATCCCAGGCAGTACAAGCTGCGTATGATCTGGATGGTATTGTCCAAATTAGAGCTGCTTTTTGCAGTTACTAATACTGTTTTACCATAATTCAGTAAAACAGATGTAAGTTCAAACTCTTGGTGTCAGTCGCTGAAAACAAATATCACAGGTGCCAACTTTGGTTGCTAAGGGAATAGAGGCTCTTGGGCTTCACAGTATGTGTGCGAACAGCTAAAGATTGTCCAAGGCAGAGGTTCTGCTGCCAGCAGGAAGGTATTTGCCTTTTTCAGGTGTCTTCCTACTCAGTTTGATCCTCACACACATTATTGATGGATCTGCCAATGTGGTTGAAACTCAGTCAGCGAGAGACTCCATCAGCACAAGTTTTCCCAGACTCTAACTGCAGTGCCGAGTGTTTATTTGTGGCATTAGTCTTATTGTAATATTCAATCCTATTCTATGGTTAAGTTTTGGCTCTGTGCACTTGGCTTTCTGTTCCAGTAAAGATCTGGATGCAACTTTTGTGGGGATACATTCATGGGAAGGTATCCAAAGCCATCCTGCAGGCCCAACAAACAAGCAACTGTGAAATTCAGTGCAATTCCTACAGCATAAGGTTTCCATGATCTGTAACTAGCCAGGCTTTGGAGGGGTGGGTGGGAGGGTGTGAACTGAGCACAGCAGTCACAGTCACATCCTTGGAGAGCTTCAGAGGTCACAGAGGAGGGGTGAGCACAGCCACTTACATGGGTGGCTGCTCTCCATCCAGCTCATGCAGGCAGCTGAGGGAAACTGAGGCACGTCTTGGCCCTTGCAGCCCTTGCCACCAACACCTGTACTCCTCCTTCCCAGTTGCAGGGCTTTGCTTCTCTTGGTTTAAGGCAAGGAAATAACTTTTCTTTTGATCCACCCTCCCTTATCTGAGGCAAATAGTTTTGTCGTAATTCAGCCTTGATTTTGAAAAGAATTGCAGAAAAACTACAAGTCCCCAGAGAGTAAAAATTCAACAAACCCTTTGCTACTTATGAATTATTTCCCCAGATCCATGGATGGGATCTATGAAATGTTTATCTCACAGGTGTTGCTGGTTCAGATCTCCTGCAGGCAAGCAGACCTGTGCAGTGATTCCCAGCTGATGGCTGTTTGGCTTATGTGAAGTTATTTGTCAGCTGTTCTGACATCTCTGGGGAGGGCAAGAGGTGAATTTTTGTGCTCTTTTGAGGCAAAGGGGAGTGGGGGTAGATTAGAGTTTTAAAGCTTTAAGTTTCTCCTGGCTGGGAAGTATCAAATTGGAGCTCTCAGTGAGGATATGAATACAACATGTTCTGTTGTTTGCAGGGGCTCTTTCAGCTTCTGATTGTAGCAAAAAAAAAACCTTGTCATCAGAAGCCTCTGACTTTTTAATAGCCTTTTTTTTTTTAACTTCTGAAGGATTTATATTTTCAGCTTTGCTTATTTCTCTGGCTTGTACTTGTATGTATTCTTACCATAACTTAGAGCACCTCTGCTTCTGTCAGTGTATTTAACCTGCTGTTTTAGTACAGTAGAAAAAAGCTCATGAGGGAAGGTGGGTGCAGGAATTGAAACCTTCCAAACCTTGAAGTTTGGAAACTTTCACACTTAGAGTATCTTTTTAGGATTTTGGAAATGATTCTGTTTCTCAACAAGAGGAAAGAGCCTGAGTAGTTGTGGGGATGAGGAGTTTTGTGGAAGTGAAGGTAAGATGGTAACTAGGGCTGTCACCTGAGCCCCTGCTCTGCTGTTTTCCTCTCAGTGACTGACCTTGTTACTAAGAACATGGCTCTGCTCTAAGGAAAAGCCAAAGCTGGGCTGAAGTGAGAGGCAGGGAGCAGTCTGTTGCTTTTTGTTTCCATAAACTTACTGAGGAATGGCACGCAACTTAGGTGCACATGTGATTAAACTAATCTAGTTAAAATCAGAAAAGGATTTCTCATAATTCAATTGGAGTTGTTTTTAATGTTTGGACTTTGGTCAAGGACAGCTTTATTGATTGAATTTAATTGCATATATTTTCCTGTCCATTTATTGAAGCCCATTTTTCAAGTCACTTGAGAGGCTGCTAACATTTCAGAAAGGGGATATGCCAAAGCATTGCTCTAATTCATTATCTTTTGGACATACAGTAGTTGCTACTTGGCCCAAATTAAATCCGTTAGAGAATGTGATAGCATAATTACTTACAGGTATCCAAAACTGCTTTTAACTGAATTCTCTAGGAGGTTATGCATAAGATTTGTCTTGCCCTTACATTGGATGCAAATGTCTGGGATTTCAATGATAAATAAATATTTCATCAACCGAGGACAGATTTTTCTTATTTCCATATGTTATGACTAAAATTCCTGTGAGGTCTTTATTTTCCTTTAATATATAAAATAAGTCTTTTACAAATTAGCTCAGTAACTCTTTCAAAATGTGTAAACACGGCGACCCTGGAGGTAAAGAGGAAAGTGCCTCTGATTCTGACTTGGGTTTTTTTTTTTTGTTTCTGAACTGTGCAAAACCCTCAAAGACTTTCTAGACAAAGCAGCACATTAGCTAGATTGCTTCACACCCTGTTCTGATGACATCAAGTCTGTGATCCTCCAGAAGTTACCTCAGCCTGCTTCCAAATGAAGCAAAAGGCTGGATGTCCCCAGCCTGGAGAGGTGGAGGGCTGGGAAGTGCTGCAGGAAGGGCACCCTGCAAACCCCCACCCCACAGTGTGAATCAGAGCTGCTCCCCTAAGCTCTGTCCCTGCTTTCCTCACCTGTTTTCTGGGCTTTTCACTACCAAACAGCCTCCTGCTTCTGGAGGTTCTCAGTCAAGCACAGACATTGTCTATGTGTTCTTAAGGATGCAGGAGCTTCTCTTGGCAGTTGTGGATCTGTCCGCACCTCGGGCTTGGCTCTGTGGCTCTGGAACTGGCATCACCTTTTGTGTGTGAAAACCAGGGGTGACAATAGTTGCAGCTGTTAGTGTTGGATTTGAGGCCTAAGTAGAAAACATGAATCTACCAACAAAAGCTCTGTCATGAAGAGCTTTTTGGGTACCTGACAGTTTGGTAAGGAGCTGAGCCACAGATGCTGATGTGATTTGAGGGCCACTGAACACTGAGGGTTTTACCAACAGAGTGGGTATTACAGAAACACCTGCCTGGCTGCATCTGCAGACTCAGCTAAATTATGCTTCCACCCAGCCACATGATAACTGATGTGTAATTCTTCTGCATTTTAATCAAATGCATTGTCATGTCAGTAGAAAATTTCAATATGAATGCACCTTAATGTAGGAGTAACTAATAGCTGCCATCCATTAGTACTGGTTAAGAGACATGCTTCTTACTAGGCAACAGGGACATGGTTATTTGAACTCATTACCTGCTTTGTAAATGATACTTAATTGCATGTGAAGAAGGGATGTTCACAGGACACAGCTGGGAAGGCAAAACTGAGCTCCCAAAAGTTAGCCAGTGTTTGAAAGGGGGTTGAGTGGTGTTTGTGAACCCCCTGCATGGTGAGACAGGCTCCGTGTGCTCTGCCCAATGTGCCCTGTAAAACCTGCCTGAAGTTCAGCAGCTTCACACTAGAAAACTTCTGCTGACCATGTGCAAAGTCTGAGCTTGTAAAGATCTTTCAGATTTGATGGATTTTTGAGGCTACCAGAAAGCATTTCTTAAGAAACAGATGATGTAGGCCAGTTTCCTGGCATCATCATGATGTCATCAGAGCTTTTCAAGGACAAATAACCAGAATGGTAACACTTAAACACTATTTTTTTCTAGCACCTTTCTCAGAGGCAGATGGATTAGCTTGGATAAAAGTTTTTCAGAAAGGTATCAGGCTGACAAAACCATTAATTTTGGAAAATAGCCTCTAATGTCTAGTACCCAGTGAAGTTATAAGCACTGAAAATCAACCTTTAAAACAGGAAGGGCTGGTCAACCTTGGCAATGGTCAACACTGAGTGTTACTGCTGCTGAAATTATTGTCTGTGTCCCTGGGCTCTGTCCTGCCTCCAGTTCAGCCTTCATAAAGCAGTCCCAGTGCACCCAGCACTGAATTCAGGACTTCTGCTCTGGCAGGAGATTGTGCCCACAGTGTAGCTGGTGGGATCTTCTACAAAGCAGCTCTTGTGTCAGGGTATTCTGTTATCAGCTTGCTCAGCTTTTGTACCACTAGAGAAAGCCTGAAAATGTGGAGTGAGGTGGAAAGTGGAGATTGAAACTCAGTGTATTCATTCCTGAAAGGCTGGGTATTGAAACACTCTGCTTCCTGCCTGTGGCTGACTTGACTTCGGTTCATTGGTCCCTAGTGCACCCAGAATTACTGCTCAGTAAACATCTCCAAGGATCATACATTAAAAAAAAAACAAACAACCCTCAAAAATTGCAAAGTGTAGCTTAAAGGCAGAAAACCTCCTAGCAGAAAAGAGATTGAGAGAGCACAGCTTGACTTGGACTTTTCCCCTTTCAGATGCAGACACACGTTCATTACAAATTACACTGAAATCAGTAATTATTTTCATATGGTTAGCAAATAATAATGATTCCACATTTGCATGTCCCTGAAATGCAGTGGAGTGGGATTACAGATGGTACAAGATGCATCACTTTTACAAAACATATTGAAGACTTCAACTTTGTGATGGAAAGTGTTCTGTCATCACTTCTATGTGCACGAATGCCAGCATAGTGGGGAGTCCACAGCTCTGAGAACCACCAAAGGTGCTAAAAACAGGTACACAGAAACCAAATGCAAATGCTCAAAGTTACCCCAGCTTTTCATTTGTTCTAAGTACTAAATGGTAATGCTCCAACCATCCTGTCTCAGAGCCACGGACAGAACCCAAACATTCAAATCCCACTTCACACCTTAAAAACTCTGCCCTTTCCTCAGTGGAGAGGCTTAACTACACTGCTGCATGGCAAACAGAAGGTAATACACAAAATAAAGCTACTTTATGCAATAACCTTGGATTCCAGCTCGTGTCTGTGAAGTATTTCCCCTGAGCCTGCAAACCTCCCCAAGCAGCTCCCGTGTGAAAGAACAAGGAGAGGGAGGTGGCATTTGGTGGCCCTGTCAAGTGCAGTGATTTCTAATAACAGCAACGTGTGCTGGGAGTCATCTGGATCAACATCAAAAAAGCCCCCCATCTAGTCAGGAGCCCAGCAAGGGGTCTATTCTCATGTCCATGCTCATATGTTAAGTCCCATTGACGAGCATTAGTGGGAACTGCACGCACATATGGGTATGTGAATAGCCCCGATGGGAGCTGCACAGGGTAGTGTCTGACTGGATGGAGATCACTTCCATCACCACGTTCTGTCTAGGGGGAGAAGCCTTAAAGAGTGCTGTAAAGAAAGTTATCTAAAGAAATTGATAAATATTGGAGGTTAAAAAAAGAAACTACAAAATAAAACCAGGATTAGAGACTGTTATTTGAGCTAAATGGTGAACTAGAGTTAGCTTTTAGAAATTAACCCTGACCAAATTTTACAGAAATGGCCTGAAACTCTTGAGTTCTCTGATTTTCAGAGCCTTTGTCTTACTCTATAATGTAAATACAAATTAGAGATGCAGCAAAAAAAGAGAGAAATCTTCCTGACAAGACAGGAGTTATGAAAAGCCCTTATGGGTGCTGCTCTGCTGAAGAGCATGGTCCATGAAACAGAGGCAGCTCTGCAGCAGATCATGAGAACACTGCTCCTGAGGTTGTGCCACACCAACAGCCACCCCACAAATGTCCAAGCCTTGCAGAAACTCCCTGAGAAAGGTTTCCTGCCACCTGAAAAGCCTCCAGCAGCTGTTGTGCTGAACAACAGAAATCTCTACATGGTTTGTTCTCTTTCTGCAGGCAATCTTCAGGTTTTTCCCAGAAGCCACTGCCTAGTTCAAAATCCCACCGTGGTTTGGAGAATTGTTCTTTCTTACACTGAAACAGCAAAACCTTTCCTGACAGCCACACATAAACAGGTGTAATGAACAATGGAATAGGTAATTAGTGGAGCAGACAGCAATCACTACTGAAGCTTTTTAAGACAGTGACAATCACTCACATTAAGAACATAAATTGGTGGGATAAGGAGCGGGTGATAAATAAACAATGTGCATAAATCAGGTCTAATTGTGATCCCAAGATTACTGGTTTCCTCACCCTGTGCCCATAGTGATATTCAACTACCTGAATTACAAGTTATTGCAGAGTCCTGTATGTCTACGTGTGTCTCACTGGCTTCAGTCCCAGGTCCAAGCTGTTCCAGCAGCACTGCTTTGGAACATCCTGAGGTGAAGCAATCCATATGACTGACAAGGAAAGCTCTTATCCTACAAGATGTCCTTTTCCAGTGGTCATTTAGACCAACAGCCAACCTGTTAATCACTGTAAACCAAAGCTTGTTGAGTCCCTGCTGGCCAAAGCACTTGAGAAGACAAAAGACACCATGTTCCAGCTGACACCTGCAAGTAATTACACCCGGTGAAAGCAGCAAGAGAAAGAACAACCCGAGAAGCAATGCTGAGAGGTGCAGTTCTTTTTTGTATAGACTGAGCTATTTTCTGATTTCTAAGTGCCTTAGGGTCTTAGAAATCAAAGGGAAAATAGGCAAGGCAAAGAAAATCAGTTGCCAGGTGTTCACCTGGAAAAGTGATAAATCTTGAGTGATTTCACCAGTGCTGGGAGCTGATTCCACTTCCCAGATGTATTTTATAAAGGCTATTTTATCAGGGTAGCGACAGAGGGTCATATTGTTCCCAGAGTGTTTTCTCTGCCTGCTAAGGGATCTCTCAATCTGCCTGTGATGTTTTTGGATGTCATGACACATAGCAAAGACAGGTATCCATTTTTAGCAGAAGCTAAAACGTGGTGGCTGAGCCTTTGCTGAAAACCTCTTGAAGAAGAGAGTAGATGAGAAGATGGCTCCTCCTCTGAAGAGCACCAAATGACCACAGCCAGGTAGGAGAACTCTGAGTTGTGTTTGTGTTTAATGAATATTTATTATGTTAGCACTACTGGAATGTTACTGAATGCTGGTTAGAAAGGGAATGGTGGAGATAGATTCCAATTAAGCAGTATTTGTTAGTAAAACTCTAACTGCATGCTATCTTCTCAGTACTCTTTTGATAAAATCCTTTATAAGAAATTGGTTTTACTCTACATGTGCACTGACACAGTAAATATCTAGAAATCCTAATCAGCATAGAATATTGCAAGCAGCAGTAAAGAGATATGACACCACATTTTGTCTTGTTTTCTAGATCTCCACTTCTGGAAGATCATCTAAACCCATCAGACTTCTTCCCATCAAAAGAAAAGAGGAACACCAAGTTATGTTCACAGACTGAGAAATAAGTCACCTCCATGTCACATCACCACATCCTGGATCTATCAGTTCTTTTCAAGATAAAGAAGTTCCTCATTACATCCTTCCCAGCAAATCACTTCAGCTCATGTTTTATTTTAAGCTGCTGAGTCGATCAGAGGGACAATTTCCTGCACAGAGTTGATTACCAGCATCACTGCAGCCTGAAAGGCAGGTCATCAGCCACAGGATCAATCTCTGCCCGAGTCCCTGGGACTGTGTAACCATCCAGGCTCTGCCATCACTGACTGTCTCAATGTCCCCCAGACTTCTGGCATTTGAGTTGTTAACGAATGATACTGCTCAGTGTATTTTTTGCTGTGGTTTGTTACTGAGTTATCAGTGTCTCCTGTATGGACAGGTTGTAGTAGTTAATGGTGTAGGTGCATAGGCTGAAATACCATCAATTACTTTCTTCATATACATATATATATGGTTGCTGAATACAGTGCATGCATTCCATAGATGTTTGTACTGAAATTGCCCTGAATAACAGTGATCTTGGGGAAAACCTTGCAGCTGGTAGTGTGAGGAAGGGCAGACCCTAGGCTGTAAACCCTACCTAGCTACAGAGACTGCAGAGACTGCCTCAGGTCAATAATTAGGAGATGGAAACACCAAAAAGTGCCATTCCTTCATGCTTCACACAAAGCACTGTCAGCTCCACTGGCTGGAGTTACTTTGCAGAGCTTGACTCGATCACCTGAGATGAGATTTTTCAGCTGATGCTTAGCATGGACTGAAAATGTTTTGACCAACTAGAGCAGCAACTAGCTGATCCACAGCAGAGGTGGCTGGAAAGACCCCAGGGAGCAGTAGGGGAGACCTAAGCATGAAAATATTTCCTATTGGATCTGGTTGCATCCCTCTGTAAAGCCAGTAGCATTACAGACACCTGGTACTTGCATTTCATGAGCTAATATTATGTTTAAGGGCAGAAAGGATTGTGCTGAGCCTTTGCTGTGACCTCCTGCACAGACTCTGTCTATGATAATTTGATTTTATAGTTTAGCTTCCAGATTTCATCAGGGGCTTGCAGGTCATTAGGGTGAGCTGAGTTGTGCTGTGTCTGAACTGAGGTGGGAGACCCCCCAGCAATGTGCTAGAGCTGAAGGCTATGGGGTGAGACCCCTGACACTGAGCTGTAACAGGAGGCACTGCCTGGTGGTGCTGAGTATGGTATTGAGTATTGGTTTATAGAGTCTTGAAGTGTTTTCTCTGTGCTCATGGTTTTGACAAATGTTTACTTTTTCAGAGGGGTGAAAGGGGAGCAGGTTTGTACGATGCAAAGAGCACGTGTATGTGTTTGGGACCCACTGTGACCTGCTCCAATTCAGGGCTGCCTTATTCATACTGTGAATAAACAGACTTCAGGCAGAAGATGCCCAGAGCTGGGGTCACTACACCCCTGGTAGGGACCTGCCTTTTGGCAATGATTTTTTTTTTAGCTCCATCAGCATATAAACTCTATCGTTATCTTTTAAAATAATACATCATTAGAGATAGATGAATGTGTGGTATCTGCACACCTGGCCTGGGCCTGGAGAGCCTATGAAACGTGTTAGACTTGTTATTACTTGATTATTCCCTTACACAGCTGTACGTTCCTGCTCCCAAATGCTTGTGAAATGTCTCTGCTGATGAATAGAGACTCTCTACATCTAAGGCTAGAGCAAGCTCCTTGTTACAACTCACTGTGTGCCATTGCCCCCCATTAAAGGTGTTCACTTGATACTGGTTACAGCAGGTCTTCTGGCCTTGCCTTGAAAACACCCAAACAGTACAGTATCCACTTTGTGCCTGGGAAGTCAGTCTTCGGACATGACTGCTATTAAAAAAAAAACAACCCTGCTTCTCCCTTGAGTTTGACTTTAACTTGCAGTTATCCATTTTTCTCTGAAAGATTACTAATGTCATTGGTACCCAGCAGATCCTTCCAACCTGATCTCATACTTAACTTAAATACTGACACGTTACACTCCTGTCACGTCTGTCTTCTTTCCAGTAAGCTAGGCAGATTGAGAGCTTTAAGTCTTTCACCATTAAGCACTTTCTTCAGCCCTGAAATCCTCTCTGTGGCTCTTTCTGCACCCTCTCCAGTTTTCCAACGATCTTTTTAAAGTGCAAGCACCAGAAACAGCATAATCTTATATTGTCTGTATTAAACCCAATTGTGTTTGAATGAGCTCAGCTCATCAAGCAACTGAGATCGCTTGGAGTGTCATTCTCATCATTGTCTGTCACTCCACCAGTGTTCCTGTCACCCTCAAATTCATCAGCTGTGAATTTACTGTGTTTACATCCAAAATCACAGAAGAAAACATTGCCTAGCATCTGATCTGATGCTGATCCTGGTAAAAGTCTCCCGTTTGAAAATGCTTCCTGATTCATAGCTACTTTTTAACAGGCTGTTAGGCAATTCCTAATCGAATTAGCACATGCTCTGTTGCTATTCCTAGTATTTTTTGATCAGGATATCACACAGTGCACTTCTAATCTCCATAAAAAATGAATATCACATCTCTTCATTGACTGTTACCATTCAGTTCTTGCCTTCATCATATTATTTGATGCGCCTCATCAAAGAAAGAAATTGCATTTGTCTGATAAGGCTTATTTCTCCTCAAACTGTATTTACCATCATTAATTGTATTTGCATTCTTCATTGTTTCACTTCCACAACAGCTTTTCCAGTACACAGTGACAGCTCGTCTTTGAGGTCAGTTTCATCCTCTTGTGTTACCAACCCAAACAATTCAATTCTTAAACCTGCTCTTTGAAAACTCATCGTTCACTGCAGTGCCTTGCTCCTTAAATTTGCATGTATATACCCATCAGGTGATTAAAAAGGACCACTTGCCATGCTGCTTGAAGCATCACCTGTGAAAGAACTCCTGTGTGTTAACTCCTCATCCTGGCTGCTCTTTGCCAAGTGTTTCCCAGTGACCACTGGTACAGAAATGATTACAACCTTAGACTTCCAGGGAGAGCTACACGCTTCCTGAAGCATGTCTTAGAAGGACACCATGAAAGGGACGATGATGAAATATCAGCTATCATGTAACCATCTATAAATGTTAGATTTCTACAAAGTGATTCCACTGAATTGTAATTAAGGGTTTGAAAGTCGAATGATTTTAAGTGCTAGTTTTAATTACCGCTTGGTGAACTTTAGTGTGTTAGAATTGTCACAACTTTCCTTTAGAATTAGTGTCAAGCCAGGCAATACAGTGGGAAATTATTAACTCATACTTTGGTTCAGCAATTATCTGCATTACAAGGTTTATGCAATTAGCTGTTTAAGATGTCATTATATTTTGCCATCTGGTACACAGGAGTTTATGCATATGAACAGGCACGTGTTGAAGTGATTTTCACTATATGACTCTTGATCGCAACCCAAATCATCACTATAATGAGTGGAAGACACAGTGTACAGTACATTAGTGGCAGGTGCATACTATCAACTTCATTTTAATAGAAGACTTTCATGTTTCCATTTTTAAAGTATTCTGCACAAGTGCTGAAAAATTAATTGCTCGTTTGCAATTTAGCAAAAACTGAGGACATGTTATTGCCTAATGTTAAGGAACATCAGTTTTCAGAAAAGCGGCCACTAATTTCAGCTCTTTCCATCTGTAACTTCTGCTGCAGACAATAAGAAAGTCTCACTGAAGTTCAGCTTAAAACGCTCTCTCGTTTCATGGTGAACACACTGAATTACCTTTGATAGTCCCACAGCACTGAAAGCCTCTTGAAGCTGTTGCAGAGCAAGGATGCCTTAAAACCCACCTGTGCTACAACCTCCAGTGTCAGTGGTCTCTGCCAGCTTGCACAGTACCGTGACCAGTGTCCTTGGGCTTACCTCAGGCTGCCTGACGTCACTTCTGCCCGTTGGCTCACGGTTGACAGGCAGATTTAAATCTGGGGAGAAAAGGTATTGCTGTCAGCAGCCTACCAGAAGGAAATCCTGGCTTCCAGGCAGTACAAAATGTAAATATCAATAATGACAGCACTGCGTGCTTAGATAATACCTGGTACTTCTGATGCGTACTGCGTCTGCTGCTCTAAAAATATTCACAATCTTTAATTAATTAAATTGCATGCAGCCATTAACCTCATTTGACACAAGGAAACTGGTCTCTGGAACTGTGAGAGACCTCCTCCGTCGCAGGAAGGCTGTGCAGAGGCTGAGAGCAAGGCATCAGTGGGGACTGTAGTCACTGAGCTGCAGTGCAGACAGCGAAAACCTGCCTGCAACCTCAGCACTGCCATTTAGCTGTACAAGTAGGTGCAGTGGTTTGGGGCAGGAGCAGGGTTTGGCAACAGCTCAGGATGGCTCCTGTCACCTCCTTCTCGCAGCTGCATCACCGTGAGGCTGCTCACGGGACTGCTGGCAAAACACGTTTCTGAGGAACAGTTATTGTTCTGGGCTCTGGTTTTCCACTCTGGATACTCCCTGCGTGTCGGGGCAGCGGTGGCTTTGTCAGAGCAGGGGAAGGCGCCGTTCCCAGGCCGGCTTCCAGCCACGGCCCTGGCACGAAGCAGAGGTCGGTGCAGCGTCTCCATGTGCAGCCGCTGCAACTTCATTATTGAATTACATTAACAGGCCGCCCTCTAGTGTCATATTTTATTACATGGGTAAAAAAAAAAAGAACGGGCCAGGCGTGTAAAAATTCGTATTTTCTCCGAGCCAACACCAGCAAGTGAGTCGCTCACAGAAGCAGCCACGAACCATTTCTATGGAGCATGTCAGGAAGCTCACTGTCAGGTTGCAAATCCTAAAATTTGGTGTAAAAGGGCTTTTCTGCTGAGGTCCGGGAGGCTGATCCCAGAAGGCCCAAGAAAAACACCACTCAAATCTGTGCGTGCACACGCCGAGCTGCAGAATTTGCCTGCTCGCTAAAATCAATATTAACGTTTCTGTGGGTGGTTGTACCAACACCGTGGTGGATACATGTGTCTGTACCTCCAACCTGAAGTGTTGCATCCTCTTGTACAAACATCGGTGTCATTCGGGGAAATGGCAGGAAATGTCCTTCATGGCAACGCTCCCAGTGCTACGGGGATTGTTTTCCTCGGGCTAAAAACAGAAAGGTGATAGACATAAGGTAAAGGGCGGGGATTATTCGGGAGTTTGAAACGTTTCAGAGCTAAAACCAGAAAATACTAATGGCTAACAAACAGAGAAATACTTGTTTGCTCTGACACCCTTACTGGTGTTCATGGTTATGCTAAATAAGCACCACAGAGTGGGAAGCGGGAGCTGGATGAAGCACATCCACCTCTAAGACCATCAGCAGGCCAGGCCAAGCCAACTGCTGGTGTAAATCAGCATGTGAAGGCAGTGCAAGTCCATCCATTTACATCAGCCTGTCCTTGTGTATTAATGTCCCCTCGACGCTGAAGCCACCTGCCTATATTCCATTTTACTGAGCATACTTTGTCTCCCGTGGGAGATCTGCTTGGTCACAGATGCTTGTAAAAGCATCTTTTCTTTTAGGGAAATAAAGGGAAGTGTTCTGGGATCCCTCCGGTCCTCCCCAACCTGCTGGTGACAGGGGTCTGCCCCTCAGGGCAGCCTCTGAGGGGGGATGCTGCTGTTGGCCCTGGAAGGTCTGGGTTGTGGGAAACGTGTCCTTGGTTTTCCCTCAGGAGTGTGGTTTCCACCTCTTCCCTCCTCCTCCTAAAACCCTCAGGAATTATGGAGGGATCCAAGAAGCCTGAGGAAGCAGCAGGGAAGACCCGACCTTCTCCTTCCCATGTGCAGGCAGCAGGACAGGGCAAGTCTGACTCTGCTCACATCGTGGCTGCCAGACACCGCGGTCACAGCCAGGCTGAAACTGCCCGAGGTCACGTTTCACTCCGCGGCTCTAATCCGGATTATTTCCCGCGGTTTTGCTGGGTTAGGAAGCGAGGGGCGGCCTCGACTGCTGGGCGCAGCGGTGCCCTC
>JANHGL010010739.1:32717-51272 GCA_024611195.1 Ceyx melanurus | reverse complement strand
AAGGCTGGCTGCTGGCTCGGACCCCAACCGCCTGCTTAGCTCCAACTCGCTGCAAAGAACGTTTAACCCTCACAGCTCGCTGCTAAAATACTGCATCGGTGCAAATCAGCACCCCCCCGGTCCTTAAAATATTCCTTTTTATTTTGCCTAACTCCGAACAAGAGCAGAGTCAGGGTTTAAATCACAGTACTGACATCATCCTTCCAAGACAACCTAATAACTGCTCCATTTCTCCCTCAAAAGTAGTTTTTTCACCCTATTGTTCATTTTAGGGTGTATTAAATGTATTTTAAATACATTTTAGGGTGTGTTTACTTACCCCAGAAAGTGTCACTTCAAACCCACAGTTTGGTTTATGAAATTAAAGAGCTGCAGTAGACAGAGCCTTGTAATTATTTTATGATCAACTCCTTTAGAAACTAAGGCATTTATATACTTCAGTATTTTTTAGCTACAGGATGATTAACACTTGTAGAATGAGACCAGTTTCCTTATCATGCATAGCCAAAAGAGAAATTCACAATTTACAAGGCGTGGGGAGCTGAGCAGGAAAACAAACAAACATGTTTTAAAAAATGTAAATTAAGAAAGGGAAAAAAATAAAAATGCTTTTGCTTCTTTCAGCAGTACCTAACTGGTTGTCTGACTGATGCAGTCCTGTGCTAAGAACTGAGGGCTTGAGCTAGATGCTCCACTAGCAGGATTCACTCCTTGCTTTTAAGATGTTGCTGAAAGCTAACCAGCAAGGTGGGAGCTGAGTGCCCAAAGCCTTAACATCAATCCTTGATGTCTCCCTGAAGATGTGGGATTTCTTTATTCTACATCAATATCTCTGTCCCTCCAATATGCTTCTGTGCATCTGTGGCATTTTCCCCATTGCCCTGGCCTGTTTCCCCTGGAGACAGCTGTTGCCAGCAGTCAGCTGAACACAGTCCACCTAGGAGACCCTTTCTCAGCTAATTGAGAGCAAAAGTTTTGGCCACAGTCACATTTAAACCCTGAACAATTTTTTTGAGTGGGCTATGCATCAAAGTTGCATGCACCTATCTAAACAAGGGCCCAACAAGAGACTGAGGAGGATCCAAGAGGTTTCCAAACCTGGCTTTGCTTGTGCAGTAACAGCACGTGGCTCAGCCCATGCTCTAAGTGTTGCACTCAAACATCTCATCTGGATTTTAAGGACCATTGTATTCTAAAGCATGTACACAGGGCTGGTGCCAATGCTGCTCTGTCCCACACACAGGAGCCCTGCAGCCAGGTAAGGGAAGGGCCAAGAGCATCCTGATGGGTGTAACAGCACTGTGTGCTGCAGCACAGCTATTCAGGAACCCCTGGAGGAGCTGCTGCCAGTGTTTTGACACAAGTGTGCCCAAGAAGGCTCCAAGTTAAAGCAGCAGGTACAGCTGAGCTGCTTCCCCAGGCTGCTGGGGCTTGGCGGGTGGAGGGATGGATGGAGGGAGGGAGGGATGGATGGATGGAGGGCCACTGCCACCCTCTGGCCTGGGTGGAGAAGGCAGGAGCCGCTCCAGCTCTCTGAGCTGAAACCACAGCCTTTTCAGAAGGTAAATAGCTCTTTTCTTGATGAATAAAAATCAGAGTACAGGTCTTCCATGGATTATTTTAAATCACCTTAAATTTGCTTTCTGGAAAGGATGTTTTTAGCCAGTTCTGCTCTGCTAGATGAAAAGTTTGCTCCTAAGAACTAAAGTTGTTGATAAAAATGGAAATACATAGTTCCATTACAAGAAGACCTACTTGTAGTATTATACAAAAATGCTATTAGATTAGCATTAGTTAGTAAAAAAAAATAAAGAACCATCAGATTAGCACTCTGGAAAGTAAAACACGTTCTTTAAATGGTGCTGTTTGTGTTAAGGATTCTCCTATACAACAGTTTGCTGCCTTCATCAATTCATGCAGTGTGGAAAAAAGATATAAACTAATTTAGAAATAGGAATTGTAGTATTTGTGATTAAGAATCTCCTCCTGTTTAGCACTGTACTAGCACTGTACTTGTAGATTATTCAGACTGCATAACCTGTGGAAGATCAACTGGGATTTTAGCCCTTTACTAATTAAATAATAATATATAATAATTATTATAAATAATAATTTATTATAGTATAATTATAATAAATTTGGATTTTTATCCCAATTGACCCAATGTAAGGTGTTTTTAAAGGAAAAATAAGTTAGTTACCTGAGAAAGTATTTCTTAAAAAGTTCCAACTGTAGATTCATTTGCTAGGAAAATGATGAATGAATCATCCTCAGTAATTCAATTCCTGCCAAGCATGCTGTAATAACAAAATATTATCATAGGAAGCATGTAATTCACTTAAAACAGGGAGAGGAAAAATACATCATCTTTGATAATTCATGTTTTAACTCTGCTTGGTTCATTGAATAGTTTTATTTCTGATGGAACCCTATGTATTTAGAACAACCATAACCTTACCTATGATTTCAAGGGTTTACTAATCAGTGTACAAACAAGTAATAAAGGAGAATTGCTCTTTCAGGGGTATTTACACCCAGGTTTACTCCAGCTCTGACTTCCACAGGAAGGCCAATGGAAAATGCTGTTTTTGCACTGGGAGCCCCATCAGTGGTGAATGCAGTGACAGCTGGTACTTGAAACAAATTTCTATGCATTTTTACTATGTAAAACCCAAAAGTACAAACCAGGGTGGCAGGGGGGCACCTTATGATTCCTCTTTTTTACTTTACCTTCAAGCATTCCCAGTGAATGACATCCCACAAATTTCCTAAGCAGCACTGATACTACTTTATTAGAAAGATTTTTTTTTTTCAGAATGTTGGGCTTTTTTTTTTCCCCATCACAAATTAGAAGCTGATTACTTAATTATTTTATAATTAAATTATAAATACTTAATATTTGACATCTCAAGAATTTATGTCCACTTGCTGGTTGTTCTTTGGTTTGGTTTTTGGTTTTGTATGTTGATTTTTTTTCTGGTCTACTGGGCCTTAAATAATAATGAAAATTAGGAACAAAATGGAAGGACCATAGAGTAGTTTATAGAACCTGAGCAAACTGGTCTTGTTTTTAGAAGCTATTCATTTAGACAAAGGAATCTGGACCATCTCAGATGAGCTGTCATCACTGCTGGGTCTAAGAGACAACTCATCCAAACAAAAGTAACTTGCATGTGTTTTCTGAAAGTTCACATATTTGCAAGGATGAGGGAAAAAAAAAAAAAAGTCCCCTTCCTATACTGGAAAATAACACAATTTTTTTTCCCCCAAAATTTGAATTTTAAGCATGAATGCCTTCTCTTGCAAATCTAGGATGAATCACCATTGTATTCCACTTGGAAGAGTGTGTACTTTAAAAGCAGAAAACTCAGTTCTGTGGGTCCCAGGATTGCAAAGAACCTCCCAGGTACCTCAAGAAATTACTGTGCAGAGAGTCCTGAAAGTTGCTAAGACTGTGGGACACACAAAAAAGAGAAAAGATAATTATTAAACACTGTAGCCATGGACTACAAAATTAAAGACTCTGGTTCATATTAGCATATAAAAAGATGTGCTGAAGCTGAGCTAGTCTGTCATCAGATGGAAGGGAGGCAGAAGGTAGCACAGATGGTGGAAACAGAGGAAATTATTCATGGCTCTTCGTCACACCTTGAAAGGAGCTACTGAAAAGATGATGTTGAAAATTAAGACCAGAAGGCATCCAGGAACAATAACATCTTTAAACCCTCCTTTATATTCCAAAGGTGTAAATATGTCCTGAGGTTAAATAGGCTTATGGTTTGAGGATGTCTTTTATAGGAAAAAAAAAAAAATAATCAAGGTTTTATCTTTCAGAGTAAAAGTACCTGAACACCAAAGGTTGGATCTTCAGATGAAACAAATGTAGAACAAGACTCTCCTGAAGGAACTTGCTGTTCATACTTGGCCAGGCATGCTCTTCACTGGATAAAAAGCTGAGTGGATGGATGGGCCCTGCTAAATAGTTGGAAGGTTCTTTCCATTGGTGGATATGAAATAGTGCACTTATTTTAAGATGTGTCCATTACTGTCCACAAGAGGATGAGCCAGAGTGCTGCTCAGACTAAGAAGTCAGGGCTTGAAGTTCCTGAGGGTTCAGCCACCCTAAAACAAGAGCTCTGGCATGTGGTGAGCAGCAGAAAGAAGTCTGGTGTTGTCTCACTGTTTTATACTCTTCACTCCTATCCTTCTCCATGGAACTCTCGGGTTCTACCTTTCATGCAAGTCACAGAGCTAACATTTCATATCCCAACACTGTGAGTTGTTTAATGGTCCCTTCACTCCAAGAACAGGGCAGCAAACTCCCCAAGCTAGTAGCCATAGCAACTGAGACAAAACCAGCTTCACCTATGAAACTGCAGCTCCTTACCTCTGGCAAACACTCATTTTTCATATTCTGTATGTGAAAAACTCCTTAAACACTACACCATCTAATGTGGGTGTCTATTATATGCTAAAAACATTTCTTACCACTGTGCTGTATTAATCCATTTCTCTCTTCATCCATCCTTTAGCAGAGTACTGCACTTTCTTGCTTATGAACACTGTGTGAAAAAAAAATAAATAAATCTAGAGAATCACCAGAGGAGAAAAATTCACTCTAGGAAAGTTGTAAGCACGTGTCAGTTATGTCCAGATCTATCTACTATCAGCTTCTGTGGCTGCCTCTGCATTGCTGCTTCTAGGAAGGCATGAGGGCCATGGACACAGTTGATGTGATTATATAAACTCCAGCAGATATTGTTATATAAGGCAGTTAAAATAAGCAGGACTGAAGCACTGCTTGGAATGGAATGATTGAAGGTACCCACAGCCCATGTGCAGCACACATCTACAAAAGAGTATTAAAATAAGCCTTACACTGACACTCTGATGGTGAGAGATGGGGATGCTCAGTGGTGGTGAGAGATTACACTGCTGTGCAGAAAAACAACATAGTAAAAATGAAAAGTTTTCCACTCAAGTCCCTGTTTAAATCCAATTTTGGTATTTTATGAAGACCTGAGGGAGAAAACTTTCTGGAAGATCTCAAAACCATGTGAAAAATCAGAATTCATCCATTTGACCTGAGGATTTTAATAGGCAAAATCATTTGAAATAATGGATATCTTTCATCAATACTCTGAATCTGTCCACGTGAAGAAGGTGACACTTTTTGTCCTCTCTTACAGTATTTATACTCTATTTATAAGTACAGTATTTCTAAGTATCTTTCAGTAAAAAAAAAAAGCCTTTTACATGCCAGGATTTTCAGAAAGCATTTTCTTTACTAGGAAGGACCTACACCAAAAAATTCTTCCCAAAGCTTTGGTAAACCATGATGAAGCTGCACAGGCTTTGGGACTTGTGTTCCTACCAGCACATGTTCACTGCCACCAACAGCAGGACCCCTGCCTGCAGCTACTGGGAGGTGGCTGCTTGGCTGCAGCTCTGCCTCAGAGGCTTGCTTTGGCAATTCTATTTAGCAAATGTATTTTTATCCTTGATGCTTATTTACTATTGTATTAATAACAATATGGGTTTAATGTGTTCTTTCTAATTAGATCCGTGAGGTACTTCAACCAAAACAACATGGATGGAATATTTTCTATGAAGTGGATAACCAAAATACTGTAATAAACAGGCATCTGCACACTAACCCAACATGACAATTTATTTTGTTTTTTATTCTCTTTGTACTACCAGAGTCTAGTTTGAACAATTCTTCCTCAAAACCATGCAGATTTCACTGGACAATACAAGTACTCACTACAGTAACATTCAAGTACATTACTTAGATGACAAAATTCTTCAAACACTGTCGTTCAGAACTAAAGAAGCTGGCACACAGCTCTGAGAAGATTCCAGAAAGCACACAGTGTTTTCCAAGTGGCAAACACAGCCTGGTTTTCCTTCCATAACCCAATGATAGCACTGTACCAAGGAAAGATCACACACAACAACAGATACTCTGTAAATTCAGACATGACATCCATACTTTATCTTTACTATCTTTTAATGTAGCTCAGCTGCTTGCATTTCTATTTAGACCAGTTAATGTCAAATGAGGTACCCACAATAAATAATGGATCCACTAAATCAATAAGGTATTAACTTATAAATAACAGCCAATTCCAATGACACATCAAGACAACGCTCCTCAAACACCACCCGAAGTTCACAAAGTCACCAGCAATTACTGAACAGATAAACTAACAGTGATAGCCAAAGGATCTTAACACTCAACTGCAACATATGTAATATATGTTGCACACACTAATCCACTAATTAATGCAAAGTTTGATAAGGGTGCCACAAGTTGTGATATTAAATCTTCTGGCATCTCTCCTATCAAATGGCAAAGATGCACCATCTTTACTTGCAAGTATGCAGACTTAACTGGAATGTTTAGAAGGGATAAGTAAAAGAAATTCTGACAGAAAAGTAACATCACATCATCATTTCAATAATTAAATCCTACTTCTACCACATCTGCCCCAACCAAACCTTTGCACAGCATCTTAACAAAGAACTAGTTTTCCATGCTGCTAAGTACTGCTTCAGTAAGTGGGCAAGGTGTGAATTAATTTGCTTCTTGTAGAAATGATTTCTTCTCTGCAAGGAAATGCTTGAGAAGCACCTAGACCTTCTAGTACACTGCTGCAAGCTTAAGCTACAGAGCTCACCGTAAGCATGCCCCGACAAGGAACTCCAAGCAAGCTACACCTCATGGGCATACACCCCCTGAAGCTGGCTGCCTTCTCACAGGATACTCTCCCTTTCTTCTCCAAACCCAGAGCCTTCTGAGGCTGCAACAGTGTGGAGCTCCGAGGACTCTTTGGAGAGCCTGGTGTAACCGGGGCGCTGGCCCCGCTTGTGAGCCGCGCTCCTCAGGTTCTCGTTCTGAACGGCGGCCGAGCCTGGCAGCAGGGTCACCTGAGAGGGCTCTCTGGTCCCCTGCATCTCTTCAAAATGCTGATGAGCTCGGTTGCTTGGAGCACTGTTATTATTTAAGGTTACTGTGCTAGGGGTTCTGTTCAGATTATAGCCTTTCTGGCAAGCTGGCCAGTTCTCTTCGGGGCTGCTTGCGATCAAGCTGCTTTCTGAAGGGCTCTTCTTGTCCTCCGAGCAAATGGACATGCGAGCCACAGCTGGGTCCTGGAGGCCACTAAGGCTGTGTGGAATTCCTCTCTTTCCACTCTGGCTGTCATCTTCCAGCTCGATGAGATTTGCCTTTTCCAGCTGCGAGTCATCTGCTCCTTCATTATGGAGGGAATGATTTGGAGAGCTTTCATTGGATCTCACGCCGGAGTCAGAGGAATCTTTTTTATCCAGGAGGGCATCTGTCAAATACTCCTTTGCTTTGATTAAGGTTCTGATAGGTTCAGATCCATGTTCTGGAGACTTGGGCTGCTTCTCTGTTTTGCCATCTGTTTTCTTATCCTTACCTTCCTTAAGGAGGGGAGTATTATCTGATTCCTCAGTTCCCGATTCATCTTCATCGCTTGGAAGCTTCTGATAGCGAAGAGTAACTCCCTTAAGCTTCAGATCTGCAGCCTGGAAAATACTTGTTCTTTCTGAGCACTTCTTTCCTGGAAGAAGCTTGGAGCCAGACTGATCAGATTTCTCATCTTCCTCAGTAATAGGATCCAAAGGAGATGCATCACTAGTAGAAACACCTGAAGTGCTGTAATCAACAACATCATTCCTCTTCAGCAAGAAAGACTTTCTTCCATCATCTTGTTTCTGTTCTCCATCTTTGCCTTTCTCCTGTTCTGCACTGGAATGCAAGGAGCCCCCTGATGTACTCTGCCCCATATAGAAAGCACTGGAGCTGTGAGGGGAGGACCTACCACTTACTGTAGTTGAACTGGCTCCTCCTTCTAACTGTGACATCTGAGCAATATACTCTCTGTAGGCATCTCTGTATTCTGCCTGGACCTTGTCAGTAAGCTTTGATATTTCAATGCTAGAATCTTGAGAATTAAGACTTGAAAGACTTGGAGTTCTACGTGTTTGTGACTGGAGAAAAAAAAAAAAAAAAAAAAAGAGAGGTAACAGTTACATAAGTATTGACTTTTACTTTTACAGATCTTTTTAAATTAAATAAGTCAAGGCATCAAGTATGTGCTTAAAGGATTTTTTCTGTTGTTGTGAATAGATTATGTAAGTGAAATTATCAATGCTGTAATTAAAAAAACACTTACTATAATTATATATAGGCAACTGCATACTTTCACTGCAGTTACAAAGTATTCTTATTGCTGGTCTCCATAAGGGAAGATTTCCACCAAAGCAGCATCTTAACTAGTGTATTTGAGGCTAATTCTTTCGAGTACAACATTTGAATTTGTATGTCAAGATGAGCTTCTCTAATATGCTTTTGGACACTTACAAAACTAGCATTTCATATTAGAAATAATCTAAATACTGAACATCTTCCAATAACTTAAAACCTACTAGAACACACTAATTAAAAAAACCAAACCAAGCAACAAATGAACCCCATAAAAAACCAACCAAACAAAAAAACCCCAACCACCCCTTGAAAAGCTAAAGACTCTGTGATCAGAGTTCACAGCTCTGCAGAACTGGTCTTTGCCAAGACTGAGAACTGAGTACTGGAAAAGTCACAACAGAGTTTATTTCTTGACCTATACTAAGGATGGAAAACTCCCTTTATCAACAGGTAAGCAAGCAGAATGCATTTCTCTGTTACATACCTGCCAGCTTAAGTTACTGTGGCGTGGAGGAGCTTCATCAAGCCCAATGGTGTTGAGCTCTTCAAAGCTGAAGTTGAGAGTGTAGGGAGGCTGGGCAGCAAGGGCTGTAAGGTCCGTGTGAGGCAGCTCAGTGCCGTGCCCAGCCCGCCGAGTCAGCTCGCTGTGGGCAACTGCAGTGGCAACGTGCTCAGCTGCTCCATGAGCATCTTCTGGGACAGACTGGTTTTCTGAGCTTCTCATTTCAAGTATCTCAACACAAAGGAGACAGCATAAATGTAGTGATACAAACAGAAGGTCTCAGATTGTTAAAGAAGTGTTCTATTAAAAACAGGAATGAGGCTTTGTGACTGCCTCGGGGTATTTGTGCATGCAGTTGTGAGCATGGAAAAGTATGAAGAAAAAAAGATCTGTTCAGAGATCTAGAACATAAATCACATTCTGATATTTTAAGGGTTTTTTTGTATACAAAAACTCTTACTACTGCTCAGAGGAAAAAAATTGTTCAGAGATCTGAGACCCACCTGGATCTGTTCCTGGGTGACTTGGTCTAGGTGCCCCTGCTCAGGCAGGGGGGTTGGACTAGATGATCTTCTAGCTCCCTTCCAAGCCCTGACACTCTGTGATTCTGTGATCTAGCACATGAATCACATTCTAATATTTTAAGGGTTTTTTTGTATACAAGAACTCTTATTATACTGCTCACACCCTTAAAAGAACTCACATGCCACAAAACAAATTCCTACAAAACAAATGATAAATTACAAATTTAAAAGCAAAAGCAAACCTTTTGTTTTATAGCTCAATCAACCTGAATCTAACAATAAATCTCATCTTGTAGCTCTCAGTGTTTTCTAGACTGATTTGGCAGTTGATAGACATATTATTATTTTCAGAAAGAAAACTGGCAAGATACTAAAAATATTTAAGAGCAAGCACAGTTCTCAGTGATGCTTAAGCCTCCCTGTAAAACTGTCACTCGGACTGGGAGGGAAATTAGGGATCTATACTTCAGTAACACCATCTAATTCTCATGTTACACAAGCACACATCAATCAAATATTGTGCATTTATCTCTTTGCCTTGATATTTAGCTTGCTGCTTTAATAATGATGCAACTGTGTGCCACGAATCTCCAACAGCCTGGCTGTTCATTGCCTCACACTAATACACTCTGAACTCCCTGGCAAGCTTTGAACAGGAGGACAGAGGCTTCAAAGGGAATTAACTTCTGGTGATTTCATTAAAATAGGCAAATTTTAAAAGGGAAAAGCCCATTCAGGAAAAACACCTTACAAAAAAAAGTAGGCAAAACTTTGGAATTCACAATCAATTAAAATGCAAATCCATAGGCAACCTGTTCTTCATTACAGAGCTCAAGACAAAAAGAGAAAAGGAACTAACAAATGCATGTGTGTTTTAAGATGACAGTCTTAAAGATGATGAGAACAAGAAAGTGAAGAAAAAAAAAAGATAGGGTTAATAATGAAAAAGACTAATTTATGATGGCCTGAATACTGAAGAGAAAGTCTTACCATGCTCCTGAACAGATGCCAGTCACCAAAATTCATACCCATTTCTTTTTTCAGCTCATCAATGTTGCACTGAGCCAAGACTCGGCCATTTATATTTGCCTAAAACAATAAAATTCAATAATGTAAATGAGCAATTCAGGACTTACAGTGTAGCAGTAACACACTAAGAAGAGAATTCAAATTGTGTATATTGATAGGGACTACTAGTGAAATTCTTTGGCAGTGCTCTTAAGTCCAATCCTATGCAATAAATGTGTGGGTTTATTTATTCATGATTGCTGGTGGAATCTACACATCATGAAAAAACAAGAGAAAATATTAAAGCCACCAAGAACATGCATATGAAAGGCAATGTACCTGTGTTCTATAAACAGACAGAATAACATGTCAGTGGTAGAACATTTCACAGGCAATAAACCACATTCATGTGCCTAGACAGAAATGGAACCATCTTCATTTACAACAGAAGAGATGTGCCAATTTCTCAGGGAGAAAAAAAAAAAGGGATGTTGCTACCTGGATATAGAACACATTTGCAAACCTATTTATCTACAAGTGGCAATTTTGAAAATGTTTTTCTTGCTTTTTTCCCCTCAAAATAACCAGTTTCGTCAACATTTATATTTCTGAGTCTGTTTTTCCTTTCTGAGAGACAGCATTTGCACTGAAAAAATACATACTTGTCTTAAAACATCCTCCAAACTTGGAACACATAGAAGATAGGTGGTGCTTTGACATTTGCTATTTCAAAGAACATTTTGAAGGGGCAACTCAATACTTGTTTTTCCTTGTGTATCCCCATGTTTGGGTCATAAATGCATTAATGAAATTCAACTGATACCTTTCTTATAGTTGCAGAGTACTGAGGCAGCATGTTCTGGTCCAGACCATCTATCTGCTTCAGCTTCTCACACACAGCTTCCACAGTCATTGTGCTCAGGGGCACATGGGATACTCCTGATATTCCAGTTGATCCTGC
Organism: Ceyx melanurus; assembly: GCA_024611195.1. Classification (NCBI taxonomy): domain Eukaryota; kingdom Metazoa; phylum Chordata; class Aves; order Coraciiformes; family Alcedinidae; genus Ceyx; species Ceyx melanurus. The sequence goes on along the minus strand of JANHGL010010739.1, from coordinate 40,041 downwards.
ACCTGCTCCCTGTAAGATGGTGAGAAAACATGCATGTAAAAATGGTTCAAACTCCCAGCACTCCCAGGATGCCACACTGCACACTAACACAAATGAAGCTTGTTCAACTATGCTTTAAAATTAAGATATGAGACTGAGAATGCACAGGCATCTTTACTTACTATCAGGACTTCTGTGTATTGGGAAACAGATGTATTTCTATGAGAAAAATCACAGACTCTTGAGTCTTGACTGTGTGAGAAAATAACTCTCTTAAATAATGTTATTTAAAAAAAACCCACAAAAATCAGGAATATTTAGTAAAGGATATAATAAATTTCAAACGGACCTTTACTCAGCTTCCCCCTGATTTTAGTAGTTGGTTTGAGTGGGGTGGGGTTTTTTGTTGTATTTTGGTTGTGGTCTTTTCTGGTGATTTTTTTTTGTTAGTTTGTTGTTCTGAGGGTTTTTTTGTGTATTTGTTGTTGTTTGTTGGGTTTTGTTTTGTTTTTAATGCAATGCAGACACAAGTTAGATTTTCCTGTCTCAAAACCTCCTGGTTTAGTATTAGACAAAGATGACTTAAAGTGTAACTCCTCAATTACTTGGATTCATTGGGCAATTTTGGGAACGTGTCCATTTTCCAGAGGTTTCCTCAGCTCCACTAATGCAAGATCAGCCACAACACACAGCAGCACTGCCCCTGCCTCCAAGATACTATGAGGATGCTTCATGTATCTCAAGCTTTGGCAAGGTTTAGGTACAAATGATTCAAAACTCAGATCTGTAACACACAAGTTGTCCTGTTAATGTTACCACAGTGTGGAAAACCAAATCAGGCAATCAGTAGAATAAGAGAACATGGACATAAAAAATACTCCACATCCTCTGTGGACAGGAGTTGTACACTGAATGGAGAAGTGCAAAGCTCCAAACAGTTAGGCTAGGGATTCCAAATGCCTAAACCAGACCCAGTTCTATCAGCTATGACAGTTCTCTTCTGAAAACTGCATCATCCTCTCTTCCTGAGCATGAAGCTTTGGATTCAGCACTGTAGACCATGCACCAAAGATCATTTGGGGAGGATGCAAAAGAGATTCTAAAGCTTCCAGAGCTCAGCATCACATGCACAAACCACCCTGAGATGTGAAAGTGCATTTTTACTGTCCAGAGTTCATTGATTCAAGTTTGACTCTGTTCCTCAATCACCAAAGAGTGATTTTATAGTCAAAATACATTCTTTTCCATTTTTATTTAATAATTTCAAAGTTATTTAATATTTCAGAATTAATATAAATTAATAGATCCCAATATATTGCTTATATGAGGTCACCAGGGATGACCACACATAATGGCATTAACAATATCTTAATATTAGGAATCTAAAGGAGGAAATTTAGGTGATAACCTAGTCTGATTTTTAGCACAGCTAAAATCTTGATCATGTTAAGGATATAAGCCAACCATCAAACTGATGAAGAAGCTTCACCCATAAGCTATTTATCATCCATTTCTCTCTCATACAGCTCTCTTCCTCTTTAAAGAAAATTCAGAGTTTTTCTTCAGAACACCAGTTTTGTCTGTAATTTCCCCATGAACACACTTTCTACTGCTGGTATGAATTAGATAATAGAAGAATAAAGGTATTGAATTAAGTTAATTCAAATCTTAATTATTTTTTGAAAGCAAGCTTGTCAGTTAAAATAAAAGCAACCATTACAGCCACCACTGCATTGTGGCACTACTGAAATCAATGATCCCTAAGCAATGTGTGAGCAATTGCTTTTGTTCTCCGAGTCTATTAAATACATTAGCTAGCATAAATCTCAAAGAAAAGTTTTATCCACTTCTAATTTATCAGTTCTTCAGATCAAAATATTTTTTGAATGATCAAGACCAAGTCATTCTTTCTGCATGCAGGAAGAGTTAGTTCAAAAACTTTTCTTTCTGCATACCAAAAAAAAAAATAATCCCAGGAAAAGCACTAAAATATTGAGACTATTTTTGTTCAAGTGTGAACTGTTTGAAATAGATGCACATTAATCCAAATCATCCTTTAGAAAAAGCACTCTCCAAAGAATATGTAATAGCTTTAGGGATGTTGTCATCATGCAAGTGAATTAAAACTGTACTTAAACTGACACATTTTTCAGCCTTAGTGGTTTTGTTAGGAATGCTTAGAGAACATTAGTCTGAAAAGTATTTGCCATGCAAAAGCTAAAAGCAGCTTGTCAAAACAAACCTCAAGGCTAGTAATGAGCATTAGTTTACAGACAGCCCAGCATGAAGCACCAGTGTGATGGCTCTGGAAATGACTCTGCAAGGAGGGCAGGATAATTCACAGAAAGTGGCTGTACCTGTCTGGTTAACCCACACTTACACCGTGTGGAAGAAAGAGAGGAGGACAAAACAGAATGGGAAGAAACAACAGCTTAAGGTGACATCAGAAAGGCTGGACACACAGATAACATGCTTTGAAGTCAACAGAGAAAATCAGGGTTAGGGCAGAAACATGATATTTGCATAACAGGATTAGACTTTTCTGATAGACTTTCAGAATATACCTTTAGTATGCTGTATAAATGTGATTTTCCTGTGAGCAGACTACTCAGTTTTACACTACTAGAAGAGCAACACTTGCTGTATTTTGTTTGCACAGGGAGTTTTTGATGGAAAATACTGCTTTTAACCATTCTCCTGCAATTTCAAGATCACATTCCAGCAGCAATGTATCTCTAATAACTTTGAAACCTCGTTATCTAGCACACACAGACACACACATCCCAGAAGAGCAAACCTCCACCCCCCTGCAGAACTGGAATGATCTCCAAAGCACAGAAAAGCTACATTAAAGCCCCTGGAAAAGCCATGGAAGGAAACTCCCATGTCACACTCCTTTTTTATCATTTATACTCAAACTTTGGAGCAGTTCCTTGCAGAGTACTGAGTGCTTGTTTCTCTCCTCTCCATGCTTGTTCTCATTCAAAGCACACATACTACATTTTTAGGTATTAGATATTGAATACAGTATGAAAAATATATTTAAACAAAGTAATTAAATTGCAGTGAACCCCATTCTAACAGGTCATAATTACCAATGCAAAGTAAAGCACACAGCACAAATTCACATTATAGAAATCAAGGCTATTTTCATGAAGGACTTAAGTCAACATTTGCAATGCACCTTCAAGGCTGATGCTGTTAGTGAACTTCTCAGTTTGATATCTGTGTTTTGATCCATTTAGTAAAAATGGTGAAGTACAGTCTGAGTTTTATCACCACCAACAGAATCCAAACACAGAAGGTGTCAGAAGTCTAATTATTGATATGTGATGATTGCTTTCAAACCATTTCTGACTTCCACTATGGCTAAGCTAGTCTTATTACAAGACTAACAATGAGGATTCTGGAATTTCAGAACTCTGTCATCAGACTGACAAAAGTAGCAGGGCCTTAACTAGATCAACAACCAGCCTTGGCACAGCTCTGCCAACTCGTGCCATGAGTAGCAGTGATAACCTTTGTGAAGAACATGGATACTCCTGAAGAAACTGGGTTTTTCCTAAGACTCAGAACATTCAAAAGAATGATTATTCTCTGTTTGACACAGATGTAAACTTGTACAGATTTGCATGGAAGATAATTCTGATTGTACACACTGCTCTTGTTTTCAATCATCACACCAGTTACACGTCTCTGATGTTCACTAACCAGCGTGTAGAGTTGAGTTCATTTCATCACCTTGCACACAGCAGACCATTTAATAAGTGAATTACAATGTACAATTCCTAGTGGCAGTGACCCATCAATTCGGAGCTATGTAAACAGCTGGATGAATTTACTGTACCCTTCACCTCTGGATAACCATGTGTAATACTGTTTCCTTTCCAATAAATGTCCATACACTCTGAAAAACAAGTGTTGTTAGAATAGGTGGAACCCTGATGAGGCATCCTATCAGACACATAGTGTTTTTTATAGAAAGGGTTGTCAAACACTGAGCAGCAATCCCAGGGAGGTGCTGGATGCCCAAGCCTGGCTGTATTTAAGAAGCATTTGGACAATGCCCTTAAACACCTTTAACATATTGATGGACACTGATGAGCTCCCCCCTCAGTCTCCTTCAACTGAAGATCCCTTCCAACTGAAATAATGTATTCTGGTCTAATCTAATACCATACTCTGACTAAATACCTAAGAGATTAAAAAAACCTTATGAATTAAAAAAAAATTAAAAAATTTTAGATTTGCACTGTAGGTCAAATATTGCCAAGTCTTAGAAAAATGTCTGATCCACGTGCTGTACCACACAGATTCATAGTATAAAATACAGTAAAAATCAGATTTAACGTAATCCTCTATTATAGAAAATTTAAAACTGTTTGAAATAACTCCTGTATTTTCTTATCTACAGCTAATAGACTATATAACTTTGATTAGTCTTTTAAATTGCTTGAAAATGCAGCCTCTGTGTGCTTCAGATTCCCACTCAGAGCAGCAAGAAGAGCAGGCAGGCCCAGGTCTGCTGCTGGAGCTCATCCATTACTTAGTCCTGAGACTAAGTCCCATTTTTCCAGTCACACTCACGGACACACACACACTTCAGCCATCACTCCACTGCTTTTGAGACAGTCCTTACTTCTCCTCCTTGCACTGACAAGCTGCAAAGGGCTGGGAAGAGAACAGATACTGAAATAAACAATCGAACACAGGGAAGGCATCAGCATCTCTAAAAATATGCTACCAGAAAAAGTTACCCCAAAGTCATCCCTTCAACACAAGGCAGCCAATGACCTGGAAAAGAGAACTTCAGGGTACAGTTTCCATTATGTTGCCCATACACAGGCACTCAGGGAAGGTTATGTGCAGTTAAATACAGTTCTGGAATTGGAGATGGTATTTTTTGTTTTTGATTTTTTCATTGCACAACAACTGAAAGCCACTTTTGCAGTGACTTATTAGAAAAAAAATTGAGATCAAAATGTCACTGCTGCCAATAACTACTGGCAGCAAGTACTAATATAATGATGATAATCATATTAACCACTGTTTTGGTAAGAATGGCTTTGCATTGATTGCCACACTTGCAGCCACAAAGCAGACATCTTTGTGTGAATACTTAAACAAGAAGTTATGGAAAAGGTAGATGTCAGCATTTGCTTTAAATTTCAATCAAAAGTTCTTTATACTGTGTTAACTGCACTAGCTTTATGTCACCAACTAGAGTATGGACTAAAGCAGGGAAAACACAGTTACTCCATTCTACAAATCTAAGTGCTGAATGACCAGCTGCCATTCATCCTTCACTTGGTTCAGCTACCAAAACACTCTTTTTCCTGAGAGCTTGCCACAGCTACTGACAAAAGCAAAGGGAAAACTACAGGGGAGTAACAGAATACATTTTAACACGTGAAATATTAGCTGTGAAATCCATTCACAAACTACATTAGTTTCCAGCTACTCTATTGCTCACCAAAGCCACTGATGCAGTGTTAGTGAACTGCAGGTATGATTAATGCAGACTCATGACTGCTGAAAAAAGCAATGAGATGCTAAGATCTCCACACCACGACTACTCGTTTACCATGGAGGGGTCTGTGGGTGAAGGCAGCCCCTCAGCAGCATCCTCCTTGATAACAGCCTAACAACAACAAAATAGTGTGGTTTGGGTAAAATGATCAAGGGCTCAACAAAAAAATATGAAGTAAACAAGTGAATGAGAAGGATCTCATCATAATACATATTTCAACAAAGACATTCGTGATTTACAATTTCACCACCTTTAATGGCTTTGCTCATTGTATCAGTACCCTAGAAATAAACTGATTGAGGTGAGGCTTTTACTTCTGTAGCTTTCCTGAGTTCTTAGCTCCATTATCAACAGCCATCTGCCAGTAAAATACTGTTAAATAGGAAGTTTATTACTCTAGAGGAACCTAGAAAAGTCTGCTCCTTTTTCCTTTTCAAGGGTACATAAAGTTGAATTCAATGTATTTACAAACCCAAGCTGCAACTGATGCATATGTAAGTAAAATGTATTTTGTTTTGCTTAATTTTTTTAAATATTCCTTTAATTTTTTTACTTTTGCTTTCCAATTTCCAGTATTCTCTACAACATCTAAAGGATGTCAAGTTATCTTCTACACTTTGACTATAAACTGACAAGTAACACACTTTTTCTTACAGTATTACACTATATTAATTTATTTACTACAGATGAGATTTAATCTTCCTGACAGTATGACAGGTCACACTCCTCTAAGGTTGACACCTGGATGCTAGAATTGCTTTTCCTTCTCTCTGGTAATTTCTCAAGTTAAAACAAAATACATTTTACATATTAATAACACCTTTGCTTCAAGTAGTTCTAATAAAGAGCTTGTACTTATCTAATAGTGAAGCATCAATAACAACCTTAATTGTCATTACTCACTATATTTATTGTCTAGGTTAGTATTGGAATTATCCTTCAAAATACTTACTAGGCCATTGTTCTGATCTCTGGACAAACTCGTTTTTAGTGGTGGACGTGAGATGAGATGAGAACTGCCAGGGCAATACCTTGGCATGTAAAGATATGGGGCAAAGAATGGCTATGGGAAAAAATAAAAACAAAACGTAACAAAAAAAGGGACAAACAATTACACAAATCAAAATGTAATAATAAAATAAAACTTATTTCAACAAAACACATCCTCTAGTTGAGTTTAATAAAGTGAAACCCAGCAATTACTAATAGCTTGCTTTATTTTATTTTTTTTTGCATTGAACAGAATTCAATCAAAAGCTCTGGACTGGATTCTTCAACATCCCTCAGTGTCAGTGGGTGCTCTGGCAGGGAATTCTGCAGGAACAGAGTGGGAGTGGCTTTGGTAGCTATACTCCAACATCTGAGTATGAGAAAAAGGATCACTGAAGGTTAATTCTGATAATGGCACTCTCTTAGGCCTGCTCAGCAGATCTGGTATTTCAGAGTACTGAAGGCAACTGTACCACAAGTAAAAAAAAGATGCTGTGTAAGAGCATCACTAGAACTTCTCTGCTTGTGGAAACCAATTTGAAGGCTTCCACAAATACTCCATTTTAGAAATGATTTTCACAGCAGACATAATTTGAGCTTAGCTTAGTTGGAAAGGGGTGAATGCACATTGAGTACAATTACCATTGCAAAGGACAATGTTAATTAGAATAAAGCAAATATCAAACATTTTTCAATCATTGAAACACTTCCCCCCCCCCCCCCCCCCCCCCCCCCCACTCTCAAATAAACAGAACATCTTCCCGACTCCTCCCCCGCTTCCTTCCTCTCCCAAACAAGAAACAAAAAAAAAAAACAACACACTCA
>JANHGL010010739.1:12964-32707 GCA_024611195.1 Ceyx melanurus | reverse complement strand
ACAGATAAGGTCAATAAAAATAAAACGAATATAAAACATTTTTCAAACATTGAAAAAACTCCCCCCCCCCCCCCCCAAATCCGTTAGCTGTAATCATGACTTTTATCACCAGGTTCCTTTCTATCCCTTTTTACCAACAAATGTCAAGAAAATAAGCACTAGCCAACTTTCCAAAAGTCTTATCAGCATATTAGGGTAAAGGGTCCAAATGAGAACCCAGCCTTTAATGAATTAACTTTCAGAAAACACAGAGATCTCAAAATTCCAAATACCCTTCCAGCAGAGGACTCCATAGGCACAGTTTTCCCAGTTTCAAAATCTACTGTAAGAACATATTCCCTGAAATTAATGTACCAGCCATTGGCATGCAACAAAATGTGTATGTGAGCGTGTGTGTGTGTGTGTGTGCACAAGCTTGCAATCAGGAGTTACAAACCTTCTGCCTGCCAGTGCACTCAGAAGTACAAACTGCTTTTCCAGCATTGTCACATTCTCTTCTGACCTACCTCTGAATTTGAGTTGGGTTTATGGAATAAAGCTTTTCAACTCCTTGTCAATTCTCTTTAAGGCAAGATAACAGAAAGCAACAGAGCCTTTAGGCTTTAGGCCAGCAGAAATGACAGTGCTCACTGCTTTCAGTTCATTACCCAGTTCCTCAAAAATCCCAACAGAAATCTCAGAAGAATGGCTGCATTACAGATTTCTGCTGTTTCTATACATAGCACTTCCAACACTGTATGACCCAGCCATTTAACAAAGCTGAACATACTATTTGGTTTGTGTTTCTGCACATGACAAGATTCTGAGTAGTCAACTGCACCAAAATCAGTACAGAGCAGGTGATTTTATGACTCAGTGGCCAATATATGAAGGAGGAGTACAATCTATTGAGGTATTCCACATTGTATTTGTCTATAGGGACTACAAACCCTCTGCATTCAGAGGCAGCTGTAAATGAGCTGAGAAATGAAGGTTTAATCTGTGTGTGCATCAATCACTTAGATGGCACATGCTACATATTTGAGTGATTTCTGGAAAATACAAATAGTTCCATTATCCTTAAGCTGCTGGAGGTAGACTTTGCACACTTGCACACCATCACCACGAAAAGCTGGTGTGCTCTTCCAACATATAAAGTGACATGATACACACTGTAAACATTAGTCCAGATGTAGAATTGTTTTTGTTTTAAATAGGCAGAAGAAGCAAGAGCCAGCATTTGGTTAGTAAAGAATGAATCCGTGCTGACTGAAAACTATTTCATTGGGTATTTTCTGGAAATAAATTATCTTCAAAAAAGTTTGTGGTATTTGCAGAATAATTAAATGCCTCAGTTTTCCACTAAGCTTAAACCACGTGGAAAACCCCCCAGCATCAAGTGCTTAATGATCACTGAAGTGCCTCTCAGTGCACAGGACCATCCCCTGGAACACAGAGCCAGCACCTGCTTGTTGGTTGGGAGTCATCAAACCACAAAGCAATCAAAGAAACTGGGCTAATAAGTAAATTATCCCACAATTCTTTCCTAATGTCTAATTATGCCTTCAGCCCACTTCAGCTCCTCCACTGCTTCCCAGCCATGGGATTAATTCTCCATGATAGGCCTGAACTCCACAGCCTCAGTCTCCATGTGAAGTGTGGTATTGGAGAGCATGAAAACATGACATCAGTATCAACATGTGTCAGGCACAAAGCAGTGTAGAGCTGTGCTCCAAGTTTGCAGCCTAGAAACACAAGGGCAGTGGCATTTCTCCAAGATAGCAAAGAATTTGCTCCTCTTGTGACAAAAAAAAAAACCCAAAACTTCACATACCATCATTTCTAGTTCCTACTCAGGAAATCCCACTTAGACTTGCCTGCTGCTGTCACTGCCCCAGTAAGAAACAGCAGCTTTTTTCTTTAGCACAAACAAATGCTTAAAGACAACAGGACAGGAACCATTCACTGGTCTGAATCCCCAGACCTTAGAGCATTGTTGCATTAAATTCAGGCATTTCCAGAGGAGCAGCTGAACCCATGTGTTGTGCCATACAGGTATCTCAGAAAACCCCACTGGGGAGAGCCTCTTCTCCAGCTGCTGTAGTTTTTTTTAATCATGACTCTTATAAAAATTTGGGCAGTGAAGCATGATTGAAAATGCTGAAGAAAACAGCCTTTCATCTAATTTTTCTACTATTATAAGGTTCTCATCACTTACCTCAGTGTGTGGTGTTCATGACTACTTTTTATGACTCTATGTTATTACTATTTGAAAGTATGAGACACTAAAAACAAACTCTAAAAGGGAAGGATAAAATTCCAGATAAAAAGGCCAAAATAGGAGTAGTCTTCAGCAGGCAAAAAAAAGTAAGCATGCCTGAAAGACTGGGTATGCACTTAATACAAATGAACAAATAAAGTGATTTTAAGAACAGCTTATGACTCACCAATAACTGCTTTTGTAATGCTGATCAGAGGCAAAAAAATAAAATAAAAGTTTCAACTGTGTATCAGTCCATACTTTAAACCTTGTCATGTACAGTAACACAGACACAGAAACAGGGCTTCCAATTCAACAGCTACTTTAACATATCTGAGGAGTGTCAGCACGAAGGTTTGTGTGACAAGCATTTATGTGTTGGACTACTTAAAAGTAGATGTCATTTAAAGTATTTTCAGTAAAACAGTATATTGGCACTGAGTTGAGAATCAATTGATAATCATTTTGAACAAATAAAGTTCTATGCTACATATGTTCCTTTCTGCATTGGTTAAGAAACACTAATTTAAGAAGTCAATTTTCTTCCCAGCCTATTAATGTAGACATTTACCTAATAACTTAAAAGTTGAGGCCACTTCCTATGTATAGAAATAAACTATGACTTCTATCTGCTTTCTACCTCTTTTTGCCTGTGTTTATTTTTTTTTCCTGCAATACTAAAAGAAAAGAAAAAGTAAAAAAATACTGAATATATCCCACAGAAATAGAGAGTTTAGACTCCATCTAACTATACAGTACTTAATTAAGTTTTCAAGTGAGACATGCCTAGGACTATATTTTCTGAGGCCCACAAACAGCTCAAAAATGTGTTTTATGTTAATTCCTTAAACTAGTATAACATCAGTTTAGGGAAAAGATCCCAGAGTAACTTTAAAAAGAGACAAAAGGACAGACAGACATCCATTCTTGTGGTGTAGCTCCCCACTTGAGCTTCTGTATGTTTTAACCAGTCACAAAAACCAAATGAAAAAGATCCCTTCCAATGCCCATGAGAAGCATGTGAATGACTGAGCATAGCCTGCACCACAAAACGAGAAAACTCTGCAATACCTACAATGCAGCAGTGTCCCTACATGATTTGACCCCTTTCTCCTTGTGCAATTTGATTTTCTGATGCAACTGACCACACTTGGCCAGCAGTGACTGCACATTACCGTGACAGGTACCAACTTGGGGACTCTTCTCCATTCCTAGATAAAACTTGCCTGGGTGTTTCACTATTTCCTAAATGACATCTGCAATGTTAGCAGGTTACATGAGAAGACTATTAATTGGTTGTCAATTATTTACCCGATTGTAAAATGGATGCTGAGGTCCTGTCATCCCACTGTAGTAGCTGCTGTGAGGCTGTGGTGACAGAACTCCACTGTTGAAAGGCCCATTGAAGGAGGTTGTGGAGGAGCAAGCTGAGGAAGGCTGGCTGAAGAGAGATGTTGCTCTAGCAGGTGCCTCATGCAATGGCAAGGTGGGATAAGGAAGTCCTCCAATATTCATTTGGTCTCTTGCAGCACGAACATCTGAACAAGAAAAAGGTGAAAAAAAAATGAGATTTTGCTTGAAATATTGGAAAAAGTTTTCATTTGTTTGCCAATTAATTACAATACATTTTGGTGTATTTAACTTCAATCAGAGCTCATCAAGAAGAATGTTAAATGTCACTTTCCTCTGCATTTGGTTGATTTCTCTTGAAGATCACACAGACAAGGAATCTTTAGGAGAGTTAGGACAATTTATTGCATAAATTTATGTAGCATATTAAATATCTCTACAAAACGTATCTTTCTCAGAGAGTACAAGTTACAAATCCCAACCTAAATGGGTAGAAATGGAGAATACACCCTGCCCAGCATGAGTCTGATGGTAAGTGTGTCTGGTGTGATAGTAAGACCTGTGTTTTCTGAACAGGACAGGGCTTGTGAACAAGATCAGGCCAACCCGCTGAAGCTATCAAGCACTAAGAAGGGTTCCAGTTCATGACTGAAGAAGTATCACAACAGAAAAGACAGAGAGAACTGTTAATATCAGAATTCAGCTCCCACCCAGAACACTGACTGTCACACTGAAGACTAATAAGGATCCTATTTTAAATTTAAACTTCTGTCTTTCTCCCAAGCTTCAGCATCTCTTAACAGAGAGAAATGTTTGTACCTAGTAGGATATACATCCAATGAAGACATTCCACTTTGTTAACAAGTTTGAATGGCATCAGTCAGCTCCTGTAGAATTAAAGCTGGTGAAACAAAGATCTACAAGTCAATATGCATCCCTACCACTGAAATATCACAGTGTGTATTGGTTTCCTTCACCTGCTAAAGCAGCCTTCAAATCAAGAGCAGTGGATTCCCCTCATCCAAAAGAGAAACTTCAGTCTAGTGTGATCTGGTCCTCACAGCAAAGCTGCACAGCTACTGAGTGGCCTGTCACTGAGGTCAAATCAGTCAGGCTGATGGTCTCATTTGATGAACAAACCATGATCCTCCCTAATGTGCAAAACAACCTCCACCTAAATGCCAAGCAAGAGCACAACTGCCATTTCCCACTGGTTTGGGAGCATTCTCACCTGCAATGATTTCTCTGAGCTTGGGGTCCAGGTTGACAGTACATGGCAAAAAGGTTCTGACATCACGAGCAACAAGGACAGGTGTTCTTGAAGATAAAAAGACCTCAAAGTTCCTGATGTCTGCATCAATTTCAAGCAGGGGTTCAACATCTTTAGTTGTGGGAATATTCTTTGAAATTCTGAGGAGAAAATAGATATAAACTATGTTTATTACAGCAGGAACTTCACACAGTGGTATTCTAGAGTATTCCAGTCATTCTCCCCATCCTCTGAAAAAATGAGAAGGCAAGAGCTTAATGCTGCCAAAATAAAAATTAAGTCACTTTTTAAAGCCAGGGCCTGAAGAGTTAAAGAGTGGCCTACTTCAACACTTCAACCTACAAAATAAAAAAGCCACAGGAGAATGTGACAGATTTAAATAAAACACACAGCTGATGGATCACATGAAACAAATTAGCTGAATTTTCATGTCAGCTCTACTTAAGTCTGAATGCAGGCAGTGTTCTGAGCAGGAAGAACAAAGCCCCTGTTCAGAAGGCAGTGGCCCACTGCTGCTGTGCAGATTGAAGCCTCTATTCTCAACTCCTGAGCTCAATGTCTTCAGCCACGTCTCTGAAAGAAATACTTATGTAAATGATAATCTTTTGGCAAAGAGCCACAAAAATCCCATGTGCCTGTACGTCCCAGATAAAAAAAAAAAATTAAAAAAAAAAATAATCAAAGGTTAGCATGTAAAGCACTTTAGGAGTTACTTTTTCTAAAATATAAACACACAGATCTAAAAATAACACACTGTGACCATCTTATTCTCATTTTGGGGCTAGATTTTCCTGAGGCAAAATATTTTTTCCTTTAAATCAGAGATATGGAAAACTGTCAGTGTCACAGAGTGTCTGTTTCCATGAGAAACTATCTAAATGTAAAAGGAATAGCCCAAAACAGAACATTACACTGACAGAAGAGAACCTTGAAAATTAATTCCACTATTCTGCACGTGTCATTTCCATGCACAGCTATAAATAAAAACCTCTTTCAGTGTGGATTAAGTTATATTCCAACAATATATATGGATTATTTCTGGCTTTTTCTTACAATAAAAGCAATTTCCACAAGTACTTACAGGTACATCATCTTCTCTTCCATTCAAGAGACTGGGACTTTGCTCCAGATTTGTCTAGTTTATCTACATTTTCAACCCTCAGTTCATATGAAGCAGTTAGAGACTGCAGTGAGCAGATGCAACAGCTACTGAAATACTCCTGATACCACTGGTGTTCAGGAAAGCTTGCTTTGCAAAACTGGCTCTGCCCAATTCAAGTGGATAAAACACCTCTGAGTGTTCCCATTTCTAGTAATTTCAGAAAGAAAAAACGTTTTGATCCTTAAAAAAACTGGTATTTATTAAACTGATCTCCCACACTCAGTGGATTCATTCACAGTTTTGCAGTGCTATTTGAACTACAGAAGGCAAGAGAATTAAAATAATATTTTGGTGGGTTTTTTTTAATCAATGTGTTTATTACACAGGTGGAAAAGCAGTACAAGAGTAGCCCAGAAGAATCTAAGACTCCTCAAAGCTACTCTGTGAACAAAAAGTCACGATGTCTCACTAACTGACAGGAGATCACTCACAAAAGTGAAACACAGGAATCAATCTGGCTTTGCTGCTTTCACTGCTGAACACCAGTTACAAAGCTACTTCATGGTTTTATGCAGGGATTCTTTTATTCTATACCTCCACCTGCAGGACTTCAGGAAGCATTTCCAGGTCCTGTGGAATTAGACATGGCCATGGCTCATCCTAGCCTCCAGCACAAGATTCTTTCTGGTGCTACATTAGTCATATAGTTAAATTTCAGGACCAGGCAAAAGTACATTCCAGCTCAAGAAGTCCAAGGCAATCTAATTCAAGTCCTGAAATAGATGATATCACCTTTACTGCAGGGTAAAGGCCAGGATCAGTCTCATGAATTGACTTAGCATAAAAATAAAAGTTTTCATGCCTGAAATTGTTCATGGTGTTGCTAGAACTAAGGCTACTGTGTTCTACCCTAAACTGGCACCAATTGGTGCTTAGAGGGATTTCAAATACACACAGGAGCAGTTTTTTGGGATGTCATTAGTACACATTAACTATACTGTTAAAAAGATACTTTAAAAGCAAGGTCAAAGAACTCCTCAGGCTTGTTCTGAGAGCTTCTGCTCCAGCCATCCTCTCCCTCTGCATCTCCACTCCCTTCTGGTGATGTCTTCTGGCACTCCACTCACCTCTCTCTGCCCTGCCTCATGCAGCTCTGTTCAGCAGCATCTGGGCAGCAATCACCTCCTGAACTCAACTGGTGTGGTGCCTTTTGACACTGAATTTCACAGCACTAGCACAGCAACAGACATAACTTTATGTGCCCTGTGTTTGGAGTAAGAGGCAACAAAAGGAAACTGAAAAGCAAAAAGCAGTGTAATTATTTAGAAGTGATGCCTCAGTGTGAGGTCTAGAAGAATATTAATTTTTCTGCTTAAAGAAAGTGATTTATTTAAACCCAGCCTGGGCAAAAGGTGATTGCAGAGAATGTTATAACCAGATGATGGATGTGGCACCTTCCGTGGCTTTTTCATTTCTAATTTCTATAATCACTACAAAGCTACTCTTCTTAAATTAATACCTCAATGGATTTGATACAACTTGCAAATCCCTCAGAAGTTAATTTCACCCTTTTTATTAAAAAGTATTTAAACAGTGTCAAAACTGGAATTAACATCATAACCTTCCAGAAAAGTTACATTTCAAATGATCTTGCTGAAGTTTAACACTGCTACAGAATGGCTGAAAACACTTAACATACTTTGTAAAAAGAGTAATTTAATAGATATTTGTCTAGAATACTGTAATGAAGTAGACAGATAATGCTTATCTTCAGTTTTTATTTTACTTCTTTTCTTCTTACTTATGTATATTAACAAAAAAACTCTCAAATGATTTAGACAAAAGCTTTTAGCTCAACACATAATTGCAACAAAATTACAATAATTGTGCCAATTAAAATAATCCTGAATGAACAGTTTGTCATCTTAATGTTCCAATGGTTTATAGAAGGATCTACTTAATTAGCTGAAATTGCTTTCCAATGTTAGTATCAAATGTCATTTGTTAAAAGTTGAACGATTTGGAAAATAATTTAACAAAGCAATTTTACAAAACACCAAGAACCAACATTTTCTTTTCAGCTGAATAAAGCAAGCAGATGTGTCATCAAATTGCTATAAAAATAAATGAGCCTTGATATGGAGAAAAATAAATTTTACTACTAGTTCTACAGAATACTATTTCCTAGCTTTTTTTTTTATTAAATCCATTTCTTTAATAAAATAATTTTATATCATTTATAGCTTGGTGGTATTTTCAGTATGATGTAAATACACTTTCTGAAATGGAAGGAGTAAACAATGAAGTAGAAATATTCAACTGTACATGAAAGAGAAAAATAACCTAAGTGTTTTCCTAATTTGATTCCCATGAGAGTATCACACAAAAGATCCAAACTTCTCAGTAAAACACAGAACCCATGAACCCACATCACATAACTCCAAACTCAATGCACTCAAACCAGCTTAGTTTGTATCAGTTTAATGGGAAGAAAAGGAGGCTGGGTTGTCTGTAGCCTGGAGATCTCTGGTTACCATTACTAGAGGCAACTATATCAGAACATCTTTCCACTGATGTTACCCCAAAACAACGTAACATCAGTAAAAAGGCTGTGAAAAAAAGCAAGCAAAAATCACACACCAGTGCAGCAACTGCAAAGGCAACATCTGGCTTTGAAGGAATGAAGAAACCAACAATTTCCATTATTGATAAATCAGAGTGGATCAATTCCACCAGTTCTTCACTACCATGGTGTGAGTTGCAGAAGTATTAAATAAAAAATAAGAAATAATGCATGGCTGGTTAGATCCCTACACCCTCCCCACCCCCCAAAAAAAAATCTTGAATAAAAGCAAGCTATCATGGTATTCTTCTACATTTGGTGTGCTCTGCTTTGGCACCTCCTTTTGCCATCCAGCCTGACATCTGTCAGAAGTAGGCATGCATACATATGTGCACAAACACTTTACTGCAGGGGTTATATTAAGCCCAAGTGATGGATGAATTATATGTTGCTAAATTTTAAATGACAGTTACAACTCTGAGGAAATCACAACCATTTTTCCTATCCTGAGAGACAAGTACCTGTTTTCAAATCAAAGATTTTAAGGTTCTTGATTGTCATGTTTTCAAAAAAACATGTTTGGTTTTTTTTATTAAAAAACACTGGTATCCCTGCCATTCTCATTTCAAAGGCCAACTGGAACCTCAGGGCATCTCCAGGGATGGGGCCTCAACCAACTCCCTGGGGAGCCCAATCCACTGCTCTACCTATTCTCACAGTTCTATGAGGGGACTGGAAAAGGCGACACACAAACCCAAGGAGTAAATACTGACATGAATTAGTATACCATTATACCAAATGAGTATCATTTTTCTTAGGAAACATTTCTTCAGTACAAGGGTGGGGAGACTCTGGAATAGATTGCCCAGAGGGGTTGTGGATGCCCCCTCCATGGAGGTTCAAGTCCAAACTGGATGAGGCCTTGAGCCTGGTCCAGTTGCAAGGTGTCCCTGCCCATGCCAGGGAGGCTGGGGTAGATGATCTCTGAGATCTCTTCCAGCCTAAGCCATTACACAGTTTGCAAAATTAAGTTCCAGACTTAACAGCAGACTCTTTTTCTTCTTGCATTTCTTAACGCTCGAGTACTTGATTCATCTCCTTTAGCTATACTCTTTGTGTACTGCCAAAGCATTAATTGAAACATGGGAGAAGTATCTGTGGCAAAGATGAGCAGCAGTGGAGAGCACACTGACTGTTCCAAGTCAAAGCAGCTCACGGAGGTGCCAGAGCAGCCGTTCTGCTGGTGCCACCTGCTGGCACAGCCCCTCCACACACTGCCTCCCACTGCACCACTATTAACTGCCTGCAATCTGCCTCCCAAGATGAAGCAGCACCAGGACACAGGTTTATTACCAGCTGTCATGCCCTCAGTGCACACACCAATCACCTATAGTCACTGTCCAGCTGCAGGGACCTGTCTGCTTCAGCTCAGCCCATGGGGTTAACCTCTGCCCTGGCACAATCAGCAGCTAACAGGGAGGCAATCCAGAGTTCTCACTGCAGTGCAATCCTGTTTTTCACAGCTTGAAGATGGTATTTTTAAAGTTGGAAAAGTAACTGTAATATCAAAGCATTCTCCTTATCTAGAGATGTGATTTGAGTATAGAAATCCCTGCACTTAACACAGAACCTTAATCCCACATGACTAAGAGTTACTATGAAAATTATATTCTTGCTCTGGTTCTAAAGTACTAACATTTAAAAAAAAACCAACCAAACAAAAAACAAACCCAACAAAAAAATCTAACCAAAACATAATCTTTGCTGAATAAAAGGCAGGGAAAACACCCAAAATTCAGTACAGGAACATAAACTATAAAAGTATCAAAATCCAGTATCTATTCATGACACTCCGAATGGGAAAGCTGCTCTATGAACTAGAAAACCTTAGATAACAGAAACTAGAGGTTTGAAAGAGGAACTGAAGCAAATACTTTGAACTGATATAGAGACAAGATATTCAAGTCAAGTGGCTAAACAGTTGCAGATAAAGAGTAATAAGGTAGTCATCTATGAAAGAATTCTAGTATAATTCTCTTTGGTTTTAATACACATGCATTAAATATCAATTAAAGTCATTTAAAAGTTTCCAAAAGTAAATAGAAAGAGAGTAAGATAATGGGAATTTTAGATTACAAGGTGGTAGTTTTTTGAGAGCCATGTTATTCTAATAGTCATTAATAATGAACACTTTTACTCACTGAAGAGCATACCATGACTGGAATAACACTTACCTCTCATAGATGGTTTTTAAAGTCAGCTGATCTGGAACACCCTCAGTCTCTTCAAGATGCAGTATGAGCCATGATGTTCTGTATGGCCACTGCTCTGTGAGATTGATCCAACTAGCCAGCCTGTCCCAATTGAATGTGATCTGATTAGCTCTCAATAAACGACCTAAGAGGAAGAGACAGAAGAAACACTTTTTTTTTCTCTTTTGAGAACTATCCTTTCCCCCACCTCAAAGTAACAAGCTATGTTAAGTCCTTTAACCTGATGTGGAAACTTTCTGGTACTGCATTTTCAGTTAAGTACATTCAAAATTGTCTCAAGTCACATCTAAAAACATAATTTGACAACCTAATAACTTGCAAATACTGGTCGAAACAGGAGGCTCTGCAAAGCTGCTGACTTCAATTCCAGGATAAACACTAATTACTATCATCATGATTACAGAATCACAGAATGCTCTGGGTTGGAAGACACATTAAAGATCCAGTCTCCCTGCCATGGAGCACTGCTGCTTCTTAGACACCACAGGTGTCAGTGGGTCAAGGGCAAAGCTACAACTGCATGCAAGACTAGATAGAAAGAAAATACCAAAATGTAGGCTAAAACCACTTGGCTCCCAAATGAAGTAACAGTTTTTGTTTCCACATAGAATAGCCTCTCATCTTTGCTTGCACTCCAGAAGGTTGATGGAGAGGGATTTTAGAAGTCAACACACGGACTGATCTCTACACATTGAAAAGCCTTGAGTGTGGCTACAGGCACCCAAACCACGACACTCTTCACTGTGCACAGACACTTACCTGTCACTGACACAATGTTCAGCAGTCTCCTCATGGTCTGAGGACTGATGTCACTGAACCAGTCCTCTGTGACCAGCAGCTTGGTGAGATCGAAGGACATCTGGCGGGTGATGGTGCGCTGCATCTGGCGCCTGCGGTACGTGTCCTGCCAGCCACACAGGACAGCAGGGAACACAAAGGAGGAACAGAAGGATCAGAAGATCCATGTGTCCAAATCATAGATGTATTTGAAATACTTTGGTTTTACTTGATTAGGAAGTTAAAATTTTTGTGAATGTGTCTGAGGTTGATGTGAAATAGCATGAAAATATTTACCAAGATTGAATTCTGATTTAGCTGTGTAACAGTTGAACCTGATTTCCATATAAGCCAAGAAGTGGCAAGAGTTACACTTTTTATTTCCATGCCACTACTGAGAGTGACACAGTGAGGTAACTTGTAGAGAAGTTACTAATATGACACTGTAGAATTAAAATGAACATCAAGTTCCTCTGCAGAAGAAGCTACTATGGCAGCTCAAAAACCTCAGAATCCTCAGACTCTGACATTGATTTCACTTCTTCCTAGGTACCTGTTATTCAATGTCTTCCTGATTTTGCATAAAGACAGCAAACAGAGCACAAAGAAGGAAAGTTTGGTGGACCTGTTGCAGCAGAAGTCTAGTACTATAATATTCTAAGTCTAATATTACATTCCTTGGATTGCTAATTTAAGAATGCATTATTCCTAGATAAATCATTTGTATTTATCTTCTTAAGCCTTCCAAGTTGACATTGTTAAAAATGTGAAAGAATAAAGACTAGAAAAGGTATTATCAGTATCTCTGTTTAGTCTAAAAATCATTCTTACCCGCCTGTTGAGAGCAGTTTTGCTGCCAAGCTTGGTCATGTCTCCAAGACTGTTCTGAGACACTCTCCTGTCCACCTCTTCATGCAGTCCTATGGGAATGAAAACAACAGGTAGGCATTTTCTCCATTCACATACATCTGGCTGATCCATGAAACAACACTAATGATATGCTGGTTATTTAAATGGTTTGTTCCAAACCCCAGAGTTCTGGATCACTGGTTTTCTGACTTTCATACCCTTCTCTTGCAGAGCCTTACCTGCATTATCTGTGTAAGGAATATCTCCATTGGTTGTGGAAGCAACCATCAGTTTTTTGGCATTGCTAAGGCCTCTGCTGTTGAGGAACACAGGCAAGTGGACGATGTTTCGCATGTAATCGTGGCCATTTATGTTTGAGTCACGCAGAACACTGTTGAGATTCTGGTTAATTGCCTTGATAATGATGTGGGGATCACTTGCAAAAATAGCAATGAATGGCCCTTTGGAAAACAAGACTCGCACCTGTACAAAAGTGAACAGTACACACCGTTAATAATAATAATTAATTGTAATTGTGGATTATTTTAACACCTGACTCAACATTTTATAACCATTCTGTTTGAGTTATAAAATTGTAAGGACAAGGCATACACAGAGATATTAATTTCTTCACTATGAGATACCTAATGTTAGGAACTTACCCACAGTTAGAAATAAGCATAACTTGAAAAATGAGCAGTAGCAGTTACAGTGGAAATCATCACCAAGAAGGGATCAGGCAGTAATGCCCTAGCATTTAACCCTCAAGCATTTAGCACTTAAGTATTGTTCATCTGAAGTCTTCAAAAGTAAGTAAAAAAACTCTCTCCAAGCATTATTTTTCAGTCATTTGTATCTGATTGGTTCAAAACTTTTCACAAGTATTAACATGCACTATCCTACTGGGATTTAATTTTCAACTGTTAAAACCCATGGCTCTTAGTATTACAGTCACACCAAGGTGCAAACATTAAAAGGCTACAACATATAGACTATACATGAGCCTTCCTTCTACAAAACACACAGTAACTGTGTTTCTGAGCTCATCTACAGAAGACATTATAAAGCTGATCTCTGGATCATCTGGATGAAGTTATTCAACTCACAGTATCGAGCATCTGTAAAACCTTGTCCTGCTCACAAGCATCCAATCCATCAATGATCACAACCAGCCTCGTCTGGTTCTGAGTGAAGCTGTCGATGGTTTTTGCCATTCTGGCCATCAGTTCCACTTCACATTTCAAAACCTGAAACATGAAAAGAAGAAAAAGACATCCTTCAAACTCACAAAACTGCACAGAATGCCTTTTGCAGATTATTTCTTGTTTTAGTAAGATTACAAAAATAAACACTTATAAATATACAAACTCCCAAAGAGCCACTTCCAGAATTTTTATTTACTTTTTGCACAAAAATATATACAGCAGAACTGTGTATTCTTTCAATGTAACAAACTATCCTTACTTCAATTCCATTAGGGTAATATACACGCTCTGTAAATCAGTATTTCAGGAGTGAGCAAGAGTATTTGTAGCTTCAGCTAACCATCAAAAATTGCTTTTCCTTCTCTAGAGACATTCCAGACCCACCTGGATCTGTTCCTGGGTGACTTGGTCTGGGTGCCCCTGCTCTGGCAGGGGGGTTGCACTAGATGACCTAGGTCCCTTCCAAGCCCTGCCACGCTGTGATTGAACCCACAGCCAGGCTCACCTTCATGAAGCCCTCGCTCTTCAGCTTGTGGAGCCTGGCGGCGGCGCAGTGCAGGCGCTTGCGCTGGGAGTTGAGGACGGAGTCCATGACCTGCCACCAGGTGCGGCAGTTGAGGAGGAAGGCCAGCCCCACCACGCAGCTCACGGCGATCAGCACCACGTTCACCGTCATGTTGCCCGGCTCCACGTTGAACACGGCCAGCAGCGCGATGGCCGACACCACGCACGACAGGATGAACAGGAAAATCACAAAGGATGGCAGGCAGCAGGTTTTCTTCCACTTCTTCTTACCTGGGGAACAAGTAGTTGCTGTTAAACGCAATGGGAATGTCGTTGCAGGGGAGTGCAAAAATACAACACAAAAACAGTTACTACAGAGCTACCATCCAGTCATAAACGTGAAAAAAATTAAACTACATTTGAAAAAATTCCTGGAAACTAGAGATACTCCTTTAATCTCCAGTTTATTCCACGGTTTATTTGTGGTTTCAGAACCTCAGAGGTTGGCCAAGGCTCTGAGCAGCCTGGGCTAGTTGAGGGTGTCCCTGCTCCCTGCAGGGGGCTGCACTACATGCCCTTTGGAGCTCCCTTCCAGCCCTAAACATTCTATGGGATGGGACAGAAGAAAAAAGTTTGTTCCATTTTGACCAAGTAGGAATATTTAATCCCATCTTACTAGCTCCAATCTCAGTAATTTATATCTTTGGACGAACATCTTCTATACACTTATTTTTTTCTGAGAAAACAGTAATGGTCCCTCATAGAAGCTCTGAACTAAAATCTGATAAACCAAACAGAAACTTCTTTTAGCAATACTCAGAAGGATACTCTTCCATTTACCTGACTCAGACACAATATTGTAATTACTATGGAAAAATAGCATGGAGCATCTAAAAGGCTGTAATGTGTTTCCATTGACACATCTACAAACTATAGATGCTGATGAAAATAACAATCAAGATGAGAAAAGAAAAAAGGACATTTTTATCTTCCATACAGCACGAAGAGTTTCCCCTTTCTGTATGAGTTTCTGCATGGCTAAAACAGGTTCTAAAAAGAGCTTGTAATGCAGAAAGCATAATGCCTGATAACAGAGCATTGAAATGGAGTAATTGGCAATGTCATTTAGGTAATAAAAACCTTGTGTATCTTCTGTCTTGAAAACTCGAAATAGCCTGGTTGCCAGGAAACCAAACTCCCTTTCACAGGCATCAGAAAGGGTGGCAATCATCTCAGCCAGTGAAGTCTCCCCACCCACACTCGACAGCCTATTGTAGTCTGTGAACAAAAACCTGAAAGAGAAAACATGGCATTTTTATACCTTCAGAAGGTTGAAATACTTCCTGGCAACCAAAACAAAAATGTTCTTGCATCTCTGCAGCTACAGGTTTTTTTCAAGGGGCAGATGATGTAAAACATGGAAATATTTCACTGATTGTAAATTCTATGTGGAATTTCAGTGTTTATTCTTTACCTGTTATCAACCTCTCCTTTGCTCCATTTCCTATTCTAAAACTTGATGTTTTAAAAACATCCAAATGATCACATCACTAACAGCACCCCAGATAACAAAGAAACCCCATGTCAATATTCTGTTTTGGCACCACTTATTTTAATCATTTAAAAAACTACATTCTGAGCTATCTTCAAATATTTCTGTAAGATTAAAAGGAGAAAAAAACCCAAGAGTTATGAGTAATACCATGGGAAAGCACCATGACCATGAGGCTCAAATGCAAATCTCTAAACAGAAATAAATAAAAATATAACACTTGGCATACATTTTTCTTACTTTTATGTTAACTAGAAACTTTGAACAGCCTCTGTTGTGCTAAGATGCTCTACTTACAGGGGGGAAAAAAAGTGAAAAGGGGAAAAAAGGGGCTAGGGAAAAAAAAAGTCTTTAACAGAAGTAATCAGTGGAATGAGCATTAAATGCAATACACAGTAAACTACGATAGCAAACTAAATTCTTATCTTGCTTGTTGGTAATTTTTATTAGTACGGTAGTGAAAATCCCTAATAGTAAAAATGAGTAACATTCACTGCCTTTGGCACAGTTTTTCTTACAAATGCTACTATCTTTTTCACACTGAAAAAATTAACTACGTTGTTTTCCATGGCTACTATTTTTCAAACAGGAATCTCAACACCTTTTCACAGGAAGACACACATGGACAATATGAAAAGTATCAGACTGAACTTGAATTATTCATTCAAGAGTAAATAAATGAAGTAACTAACCTGACAGGTAGAGCTTTAGTGGTTTGCTCTGGTAACTCTGGTGGGTTCACAAACATCAGTTTGAGAAGCAGCTCTAAATATCCAATATGTCTTGCCAGCCTTGCACTTAACACCCAAGCCCAGTTCCACCTCTCACCCTCTCTTCGGCCACCAAAGTAAATGACAGCTAAAATATTAAAAAATTAAAATATTAAAAAAAATGTTATGTCTACATTTTAGTAAACCTTCACAGATGAAGTTTGAATAGGTAAGGCATAAATGGAGTTGCATAAAAGGAGCTGAGTGAACTTTTAAGTTATAGCTACAATTGAGAATGGTAAGAATAACATAATAAAGGTAATATACCAAATTCTTGTTTGTTTACAAGAATGCCCTCTCACAAATGACATGCAAGACACAAGGAAAGCATGTAAAGGGGTCCTATTTTCCATAAAAGCATTTAGTATTTTTCTAAATCACAAAGAATGTCTCCAGAATAACACTGGATTCCAAATAGAGACAAAAACCTCCACAAACTTAATGTAAAAGAAGACTTACTAAAGAAAATGTAGAGAACTGCTAATAAGCTGAGTGACACAGCTATTCCAAGCTTTGCATCCACTGTGAAAGCAAGCAATAAACCCACACCTCCACACAGCAACAGTGTGAGGAATACAACCAGCCAGGAGAACTGAAACAGAGGTTCAATCTGCTGTCCTGCAAAAGTCTTCATTTCATCTGAAACAAAAAAGGCAAAGACCTGGTGACACATGAAATCATTCTAGTATGGCAAACAAAAGCACTATGATGATCTCTGAAAAGAACACTTTCTCACTAGACTGTATAACTTTTCCCTATTATTGGAAATATGGACCAGTGGCTGTGCAGAAACCAGTGACTCCCACGGATGGCTTTGAACCTACAGGTCCAAAGGCTAAATCAAGTTTTACCTTCTAGTTTCTTGAGCAGGAAAGATTTTCCACTTCCCCACTGTGCATACAAGCCTACACAGATAGGTGGCTGCATGGTTGGTTCACTCAGAATGTCAGCCAAAGCACTGCTGTACAGATCGTATCCCAGCATGTCTCCGTCGGACTCCGTGGGAGACAAGTGTCCTGGAATATGAACACAGAACTTGAAGGAATCTCTTCACTAGCACAATTTTCATACAGAAAATCTGGTTACATCTAAATATATACCCTTCCCATATAATAGCTGTTATTGTTGGTACATTCTTGTTAAATACTCATACTTACTGGCTCCAAATATCTGTGTTAAAATGCTCTTCTGGTGGCTACAGTCTATATTGTAAGGTGTTTCCCCTGTCTTGTTGGGTCTGTAAAGCAACCTCCCATCTTTTGGATTTCTTAGCAGCAGTTCAGCAAGTTTTCTGCTTCTCCCACGAATGGCAATGTGGAGTGGAGTATCTCCTTTCTGCAATTCAGGGGAAAACCAGTCATACCCCACATGGCTTCCTAACAGTACCAGAAAATTCCCAGCCTTGTTTGAAACATTGCTTGTTAAAGTATTTCCATGGCTGCTCAGACCCCTCCAAAATGGTTTCTGGTTGAAGTTTCCTTATTACATCATATCAACATTATTACTAATTTGCCTTGAATGTAATACTAAGAGGTTGGAAACAGTATCAAGTAAGTGTTCCTTTGTTTTAAAGATTTACAGCCAAAGTAGGTAATGCATGAGAACAGCAATAAACTGGTGTCTTTGTCCGTGGCATTGCTTGGTTTAAGGTCATACTCAAACCCAAGCACCAGCAACAAACAACTGGGGGACTCAGCACTTCAGTATTATGGTCTATTTATTAGGATACAGGAAGATCTCTTTCTGTATTAGTCTTGACAGCTCACTATAAAATTTTGTTGCACAACTAAAATGATTATATATACTAAAGAAACAAATATTTACCTTATCTACAGCAGAGACCTTAGCTCCTTTATCTAGAAGCAGCTCTACTATTTCAATATTTCTCATCTTGGTTGCTTTTATAAGTGGTGTTTCTCCATCCTAAAAGGGAAAAGCAGGTCTAATAAGATCTCTGTATACTCAAAACCAAGGAAAAAAGTAGTGACAGTATATCAAATCCTTTCAAAAAAACCTTACAATATGTTACTGTGGAAGCAGCAACACTTCAGCAAGTTACTGAAAGAGTATCACAGACTCTGTGATAAAATCACACCCCCCAAAAAAAACAAACCACATTTCTGACAGGAACAGTGTCAAACACAAGACCCTTGAAGAGACTCAATGCAAGAGGCAATTCACTGCTGTCCATACTCTATTTTTTTCTATTCCTGCACATGCAGTTATCAGCAGTGTGCAATGTCATGCTTGGTAAAGCAGAAACTGCTTTCCTCAGTTTCCAGGAGCATGGGGTCTCAATTCCTCATTGCTGGTCATATCAATGATGCTAGGTAAAGTATTCACACTTTTCAGCACTAGATTATCACCAAAAGGGACAGTACATAAGCTAGTGGCACCCAAAAACAACCCAAGTTTGGTATCATGGTCTTAATGTAATATAGGAATTGATCAAGGAACAAATGTTAAACAAAGCAATTCAATGAAAATTGTAATCATTACCTTTGTACATGTTTCAGTATCAGGGTTGCACTGCAAGATATCCCTCACCATTGTAGCATTTCCTTTCTCAACTGCCCAGTATAAAGCAGTTTTATTATCCTGAAAGATTATTAAAGGTTAACAATATTTTCATTCAGTTCATTTCAAAAGAATGTATATAAAGTACATAAAGTATAATTCCAGGTTTTCAAAAGCAGGTTAGAGAAATAGATCCAAGCATGACTGTTTCTCCAGACTGAAGGTTTCTTGGCTTCTCAAAGAGGTTCTGCATCAATAGCAGGCACTGAGTCTTTATAGCTCACAGTGACTAGTTGGTTTTGTGTTCAAACTTGGCAGAACATGTGCCTGCAGGTGGTGTGATTTGAATAGTTTCAAGCAAAGAAAGCAAGCTGAATGTAACAATAAAAACGAGTTCTGTGCTGAATAAGAGAGCTCTCAAAGAATAAAAATACCTTAATCAAAGGACACAAGAAGAAAGCTTATGTGGGAGATGAGAAGCAAGCAGGCCATAGTGACAGAGCTACACTGGCAAGAGACAGAACCTAAGCTATACTATATTTTAATGTATTGATATTACATGATTACATTAAAAATACTAAGTATTAATATTATATTAAGTGGTTTAAATATTTTGTTACGTTTAGCAGTGCAGATGAAATAAGTTCAATTTGCATCTTTTGCTTTTTACTCATTACACAAATTAGCTGAAAAGACAATACATGTTGCTTAACAAGCCAGTAACAATTCTCTGTGTTTTGTGTCTCAAACCCTGACCAGCAACATGAGGTAT
>JANHGL010010739.1:0-12864 GCA_024611195.1 Ceyx melanurus | reverse complement strand
CAATACATGTTGCTTAACAAGCCAGTAACAATTCTCTGTGTTTTGTGTCTCAAACCCTGACCAGCAACATGAGGTATTTTTAGTGTTTGGTGGGAATCTGAGTTTCCCATAGAGAAGACTCAGCAATTTTTAAAGCTGTTTTCAGAAACGTGGTACAGTTGTTTGGTACTCAAATTCACATCCCATTTCAAGACTACTTTAATATTTACATTGTTGTACTTACCTGACCTCTGATATCAATATCAGCATATTTATGGAGCAGGGCCCTCACAATTTCAACATGACCTCCTCTAACAGCCCCAATCAGCACTGTATCTCCACTCTGGAAAAAATGTGAAATAATATTGAAGATTAATTTATCTAGCAAAAAGAAATGCAGTAGAGAATAACCTATAGCCTCAAAATGTACATTATGCCTATTTACATTAAAAAATCTGCACAGCAAGTACATACTATGTCTGAAAAAAACAACCCAGGTATAGACAGGATAAAATTCTGCACTCATTTAAAATATTTTTTGCAAAGATATGAAGTATTACATATTTATGGCAAAACAAACACCCCAAAAATAATTCCAGCTTAAACCACTACCTTAAAAAAAAAGTAACAGCACAAATTACTAATTAATATGAAAAAATCCACCTGTTAGATGTTCATAGGAAGACAAACCACTCACAGTAATAACCTCTTCACAGAGAAAAATGTTGTCTATCTCCTTTAGATGTTTCACAGCTGACAAAAGATCTTGAAGAATTTTTAAAAATCTCTTTGATGTGTGTGTGTGCAGATTTGACTGCTATCCTGTTTACACACACTATGCTGTTACAAATAAAAGAATCAAAAGGCTGACTTTATCTCAGGCTGAGCAAAAGGAAAAAGTAATTTGCTGTTGTAAATGGAACTGTATCTACAAAACAGAGTTTTGCTGCTTAAGGCTTCTAATTTTAAATTCACTTAAGGGCAGGTGAGAGCTTCAGAAAATGAAATCCTAAAATTACCTAATGCTTCTTTTATGATGAATCAGGAAGAAAGAAGTACAGCTAAATCACAGGTGGGGAATTCAGTGTGAAAGCTCAGGAGCACATCCCCTGTCAATCACAGTCATTACACACCTGGCTGCAAACCAACAAATGCTCCTCATCAAAGTCTGCTCTAGCATCTGACACTGACTGCTCATTGTTTGATGTCATGCAAGACTGTGAGCAGCACTGAAAGCTGTCATTTATCCTCCCTACAGCTGCAGGCTGCTGTAAATTCTGTGACACAAGTGGTGGGAAGGAAGGGAGACTGCACTGGATTTATCTTTAACATTTCAGGTTTTGCTTGTGCCCAAGATCAAATCTGTTGTCACATGCAGTGCTGCATCTCAGTAGATAACCATTGAAGAAATGCAGTAAGCTGACACTTGAGATGCAGGAAAATGCATCCCAAAGTCCTTTTAAAATTACAAGTCAAATATTAGGATGTTTTCCTCTCTCCTCTGTAAAATATTTTATATATATATAATATCCATTAGTATATAATTTTAACAGCACTACCAGACATACTAACACACCAAATCCCCATCTCAAACCTGCAAGTTAGTTTTCTGGTATAGATACATCTGCCACTTAACATAGCTGTAAAATAGCAATGCATAAAAATCCCCCTAGGTGGCAGAGAAAGCCAGAAAAATAATGTATTTGCATACACTGGTACTTAAATATATATGAATATCAGATATATATAAACCCACAACTGCCATGAATATTTACTCACTCTATCAGGAATGTTCACATAAGTTCCAGCATCAAGAAGATCCTGCACAATTTCAGTATGTCCCTCCTTTGATGCAATCATCAACGCTGTGTTTCCATCTTTGTCTGTTAAGTTGACATTTGGGTTCCTTTTCAGTATTTCTTTTACTGAGTCAGTGTAGCCACCCTTCACTGCTACAATAAGTGCAGTCATGGAATTCTTTAAATAAAAACAACAGATTTTATTGCACAGTAGATATAGAAACCATTATGATATCAGCAGTTTAAGCAACAAAAGAACACTGAAATTATTTACTTAACTATCCAAACGTTACTTCAGTTTTCTGTTTCAAGTGCCTTTGCTATACTTTTTTAAAGAAAAAAAAACAACCAACTCCTCTAATAGGGAACACTTTAAATGCAAACAGTAAAGCTCAAATTGGTTTATTCTAACCTGCTGAATGTCACACACAGTAAAATCATTTTCTTGTTGTATGGGAATGGTCTGCCAATATCACTCACAAAGAGGTTTTCTGAAGAACTTAAAATAATCATATGAAAACCAGAAGTTGTCCTAATTTTCCACTTAACTTTCACTGATTTTTCCATAAGCATTTTAAGTGACTTATAAAACAACAAAAAAAAGCACTTCATTCTAAAGCAATTTGAAGCTGAAAACTTCTAAAAAATTTACCATTTCTGAAAAGACACCACCACCTTTTTTGTTTTCAAAAGACACTTTGTGTTTGGTTTACTTTTCAAACAGCATTGAAGAGTAAGTTGCTTGATGTATCAGGCTTGTGTACAGAATGAATTTTGACAGTGTCAACCTTCAGAGAACAACAATCAGTTTATGTTCATTAAAACTGAGACTTTACATAAGTGTGCCAACATGCCTCCCTCATTACAAATGTTTTTATTAAAAGGCACAAAGAAATTGAAATAACCCTCACATGCAGACTGAAAATAGCTGGAAAGCAAGACTCCAACATCAACATTGCATCTGCTTTCCTGGATTTCTTGATATTTGTATTATTAAATAAAACAGTATGTTTGGGTGTGTGCACACTTTATCACTGGAAAACAAACAGCTACTTACAGCTCCTTCTTGATCCACATCAGCTCCCATCTGCAGCAAGTATTTCACACACTCCAAGTGACCTTTCCTTGCTGCCCAAACCAGTGGGGTGGTTCCATACTGCAAAAACATTGATGACATTTGATCATACTGCTCTCTGTACTTAGTAACCCCCACAATCTAGTATTCATCCTGCACTTCACTGCTTTCATTTGCACAAGGGTAGAATGTGGTCTGGTGAACTAACACAAGCATCTGAAAAGCCATTTTAAGCTTTTCTTTGGAGATAACAGCTCTAAGAATTCTTTTTCTGTGCAAGCTAGGACATCAAGGTTTCCAATAGCTTAGCAAACTGCAATATGCTTCACTGAAATTAATATACAAACCATCTTCAGCATACTATGGAAAAATCTCTTGCAAGTGTAATGACTTACTACAGTACACTAATTCTGATCTCATGGGCAAAAATGTAACAGCTGTTTTCCTAAGAAAAATCCAAGATTTTAACTTTTCTAATAAAACTTACTTCTACAAGAAATTAAGAGTTAAAGAAATTCACCATTATACAACTTACTTTGTCAGAGCAGTTGACTTTAGCTCCATGTTGCAGTAAGAGGTGTACTATATCTGAATGGCCCCGTCCTGCTGCCCAAATAATTGGATAAACACTGTATTGCTTAGAATAGGAAAAAAAAGGACAAAATACAAAACCCGTATGAAATTAATAATAATCTTAATTACTTTTCATTAACAATATTGATCACAGTGAGACAATAAACCCATAGGAGAAGGAATATAAAGACATATATCCAACTGCATATCAATAACTTGCCTAGTATGCTGTCTAGATGACATGTAGGAAGAATCTACTGATATGATTCAACTTGGGTTTACAGCTCCTTAAACAAGGTTTAAAATTCACATCCTGATCTGAACAGAAACATTTGTCATGCTGGAGAGAAGCAAGAGCAGTGCAATACCCTGAGGCAAGCAGGGCTGCAGATCAGTCATGTCACACGTGCAGAGGCAGGTAGGTCACTGGTGTTCTTTGATTGTTCCCTGTTGCCTCAGGTAGCAACTGTTACACAACTAGCATTAGATACACTACTTTTCCATTATATCTCCTAATTTGAAGCTTATTAAAAGCTATACACTCATTTGCTTTAATTAGAAAGCCCTACAATTAAGAAGTGGCTGTCATGCAGATTATTAAAGCAATAACTTTATTTATAAAGTATAGGGATTAATGTTCTATTTCAGAAAAGGTTAAATGTTTAATCAAGATATTAAGTGCATAACTCAGGACTCCAAACACTTGGGAGGAGGGGGAGGTTAAGGCAGACTCACCATCCCTGTGATGTTGGGATTTGCTCCTTTCTCCAGCAGCAGTTTAGCCACCTCGGTACGGCCTTTATACGACGCCCACATGAGGGCAGTCCATCCCCCCTGGCAAGCACAAGTCAGCATGTAAACACTGCAAAATGCTCTTCATAAAAATCAGCAGCAGCTCTTCACATCTTGTATTTGTCCTATGGCTGCTTTGCAAGTCCAAAACCCTGTCAGGGTTAACTACACAACCTTATAATGTTACTTCTGTAGGAGAAAGAATAAACTCCGGTATGACAGACTATTCATTTCCTGCTGAATGCAGAACTTGGATGAAAACCATGTCCTGAATGTGCCTGAATTTGCTGTCATTCCTCACTCAGACTTCAGCTGTGTAAAAATCTGACCATTGGATGAACAAACAAAAAAGAAAGCAATATGGATATGCTTAAAATTACACTTCTGCAATATTAAGCATTTTGTTCTGCTTGAGTAGGACATGGCAAGATGCCTCAGCCTTCAGACAGTGGAACTTCAATTGAAGGAAGCACCTGAACCCTCCCCTAGTGGTTTTCCATACTCAAGCAGAACAAAATTTGTCCTTGGCAGGTACCTAATTCCTTCTTCAGTCAATGGAGACAAGTCCATAGCACCTGAGAGTCATCTAACCTTCCAATCATGCAAGCAACTTCCAGAATTCTGCACTATAGTGCTCACTCCCCTATACAAAAATTTGCAAGCTGAGTGAAAACAAATTCCAGGATATTGAGAACAAGGAGTATTATATGAATAATCACAGTGGTCCAGGGAAAAAGGAAATATGGACAGCTATCTTTTTGGAAAAAGATAACATTTATTTTACAAGAGTACTTTAAAAAAAGCCACCACTGGCAAAAAAATAATTAAAAATAACCCAAGCCCCACCTGTTTTTTCCCAGAGCAAATTGAATTGGAAAAAAACCAGCCCTAGTAAACACACTGCCTGCCTTAACAGTAAGTAATCTATTTTACAGCTGTAAAAACAATATTGAAATACATATTCTTTTCCATTTTAACAGCATTTAAGAATAAAGTATCTTTGATTTTACAGAACTTGAAACCCCCCAACTCCCAATCCTGTCCTTTGTATGACATCCGTTGCACTTTGTGCACGAGAGCAGCCATACCAAATCCCGGTGCTCCAAGCTGACATTGTAGTTGAGCAGCTCTGCCACTATAGCTGCATGGCCTTCTTTAGCTGCTGAAATAAGAGCTGTCCAGTTATCCTACAAGAAGGAAAAAACACATTTTTAAGTGATATTCAGTATTTCAATACAATTACCTTGTTTCTCAAGCGTTCCATCCACAACCCCTTAAAGCTGCCCTTCAAATAACAGTAACAACAACAAGGTCATAAACTCACAGACCACCTGCTAGCATATACAACTACTCCAGATCCCCCCTCCAACTATCTCCTACCTACACAATGCCCACCACTCCCTACTCCTCAGTTCACTGCAGATTAAATTCTTATGGAGAAACCTACAAAAGACTAGAGAATGAGGTCAAGACAGAGTGCTGCTGGGTGGGGACAAGTCTCCCCATCCAGGGGGTGACAGCACCCAAGGGGCTCAGATGCAGAAGAATTTGGACCAGAGCTCCTCAGACTTATGATCTCTTCAGGAGATACATTTCCTCTTGCCTCACACTTAGCTTCCACCCACTGCTCAAACCATGTCCAGCTGTGGACTACTGTTTGATGTAGTATACACATAAAAAGACAGCAACAGTTTGCATGGTAACTTCTTCCTAGGAGCACAGGAACTGTAACACTTAGAGCAAACATAATAAAATGTCTCCAGAAACAGAGACTTTTGGAAGGTTTCATGCCAGACCTCTCCTGGATGTCAACACTCCTACAATTAAACTAAGTGCTGAAGTGAAACAATCCAACAAACAAACAAAAGCACAAGTAATAGCCTCTTCCTGCTCTTCTCTGGAATGTACAGACTATTCAGAACTTCTGACCAACATCTGTGTTCTCTTTATCACTTCTGGGCATCTTCCACCTAGAGTCTATCCCTTCAGCAAAGGCAGGAAAACAAAAATCTGAAAGCCCCTCTCCACTGCTGCTCCAGCTTTCACCTGAAAGAATGATTTAGCCCAAATTCTCCCTCAGTATTTCTTGAGAAACAGCAAAAACAAAGCATAAAAAAATTTTAAATCCTGACATACCACAACATCACTGAGATAAGCAAACTCTGCAGGACCTCCTCTCTGAGGCTGTATTTCTCCATTCCACCACCTCTTTCTGCCAGCTGTGGCCAACCCTGTGTTACATCTTCCTAGCACTAATTTCTCAAAGCAGCAGCATTCAGCAGAGACTCTCAGGTGTTTACAGCATCCTAAACATCCCTATTTTTATGAGGTATTGAATCAGAGGCATACAGAGCAAATCAATTTCGGATTAAAGGTGTGTGCTGTGTAATCCCTTTTCCACTTCCCACCCCCACCAGCAGCCTGAATTCCTTTCTTTGCCTGCCTGGTGAAATGTCTGCTTCCTCCACTGCCAGCCAGCACCACAGCAGCCATTTATACTCACTGCATCCTCCAAGTTGCAATTAGCTCCTTTCTTGAGAAGCTCCTGGACAATTTCTAAATTGCCTTGCTCAGCAGCCAACATCAGGGGAGTTTGGCCATTCTGAAATCAAAATGACAGGAAAAGGGATGCACTGGGAATTGAAGAAAAATGATGCACAAACAGCAATAATAAAAGGCCATAAAACTACAAAGGAAGCTTGTTTCCAGTTTTTAATTGCCAGAAAGACACAGTTTTTCAAAGACACAACCAAGTTGAAATAAAAGTAAAGAACATGATATTAAACCCTGTCCCATAAGAGATTAAAAAAACCCAAAAACCTTTCCAGATATTAGAAATGGTCACCAAAAAAAAAATAATTATTTTTTTAAGAAACCTGCCCACTGAAGACATCTCCAACACAGCCTGTTGCATCTTTACATCTGAAGAAAAACAGTCATTGCTTAAAAATTAATAAATCAATCAATCTAGTCTAGGCACTACAATGGTCACTGAAACATGTACACTGATTCAGAGTAACAGTAAAATTCATTGCTGAAGTCTAGGAAAAAATGAGATAATAAATACCACACTTTCATGTGACAACATACTAAATACAGACATTATTCCTGTCCTGTGCAACACAGGTTCTGAACAGCCAGCCTCATCTGAGGGAAGATGAAAGGTAGAAAAGATGGTTTATTTGCTTTCAAGGATTTTTTATAACTCATTTACAATCTGTCAACTTTCAGCAGCCTATTCCTGAACCAGCATATGGGATAAGAACTGTTCTCATCCCAAGTTTATCCCAAGATGGAAAGGGTAAGAACTCACATGCAGCTGGATCTGTGAGCTATGAAACAATTCCCAGCTACAGAAATACAGCTATATTCTCTAACACTAAAGAGAGGATGGAGCAGCTTTTTCCAGCTCAGAGCACTCAGCTAACAATGAAAGAAGCTGAGGTGCTGACAGAGAAGGAATATTGTGTGTTCAGCTGTGCAAAGGGAAGCCATCACCTCAAAACAAAAATGGAATTTGTCCATTAAATAATCAGTGTAATCCAATTAGTTACAGAATGAGTAATTAGTAAGCTGCAATATGAAATGGAGGTTTAAAATAGAAATAAATAAAATCTTACCTCATTTCTTTCATCCACATCCCTGCATTTCTCCAGGAGAGCTTTCAGAGCAGGAACGTTGCCTTCTTCTACGTAGGTCAGCAGGCTCTGACTCATCAGACTGGCCATCTCCTCACAGCAATTAAATCACTTCTAACAAAGCTGATCTGTAGCTGAGGAAAGAAAGAAAAGTCCAGCATAAGTAAAGGCTGTGAGAGTTAACTTGCACATGAGCAGGCTCATACTGTGCATGCCAATAGTTATTGGCTGGGTACAGATACCCATATCATTGTCCTCAATAAAATGCTGTGGAGAGAGGTGCAATGAAATGCACTACATTTCAAAAGGCAATTGCTTCATTTTTTCTAGTTCTTAAATTACATAAATTATTCTATTTTTAGGTATTGTCTGAGTATTTCAGATGGAATACACAGTAGTCTTCCATTTGCTTATTTTTTCCTGCATATATAACATTATAGGAATATCTGTATATGTTACACATCTTACACATACTAATTACTTAAATATAAACTTAATCCTTTTTGTACATAAGGAGAAACTGAGATTATTCAGCATGATGAAAGCCAGCAATACTAATTATCTACATTTCAGCCATACAGCAATGTGAGAAACATCATTGATGAAATCAGTTATCACCAGCTTTATCCAGACATGCCTGCAGCTGATAGCACGTTTTAACTTGCTAGTCCAATTTAACACAGCTTCTGCTCACTGAGGATGTGTTTTTAACATCTAGCACATAAGAAGTAAAGACTTTTATCTTGGTTAAGGCAGGTCCTTAAGAACTACTTCAGACTTCCTAAAAAGCTGTGGGCTATTAAGTCCAGAGAACCAGCAGTGTTACTGCTGATGTCCACCACACTATGGAAAAATGTACAGTTCGCACTCAGACATTATTTAAGAACTAAACCTAAAATCACTTTAAAAAAATCTTATAAATAACCCAAGAACACCAAAGGTCTGTCCCATTTACCACGCAGCTGAAGTACCACCATGCCAAGGGCTTGAGCAGCACAACCCTGGCATCATGTAATTGCCTTTGCTTTTTTCAGCAGGAGGAAGAGATAATTGAGAGGTTGAAAACTTTAAGAAAAAAAAACCTTAAACCACCCCAAAAATGAAAGTCTGAAAAGAAGCAGTGATTATAGTTCCTGAGTGCCCACCACTAGGCTCCTACTGCCATTTCAGACACAAAACCAGCAGGACAGGCAGGGTCTCACCCAGCTGTGGTGGGACAAGCCTGTGCTCTGTGCCACTCCCCCCACAGAGCTCTGGGGCACAGCAGGTGACATCAGGTGTTCACAAGAGGACAGCTGAACTCCTCACTCCATTTCTGACCTATTTCACCAGGACTCTGTGAAACCTGCCTTGCCATCACCTGCACTGGACCATGGGCACTCAGCTCTCCCTGGGCAGGGTCCCAGCTTCTCCCCCCTGCTGCTTTCCACACCAAACACTAACTGGAAACTGCATCAGAACTCAGTGAAACATGACTACAAACGTCTCACCAGATCAATCCTGCTCTGCAGCTGCTGTCAGCTCTGCCAATTAACTGTTATCTAGCAGGGAAAGGAAAAGGCAGGGCTCAGCACTGCTGCCTCCTCAAAGCAGGAGCCTTCCCTTGATGCTCCCTGCCACTGCAGATAAGGATCCTGCTCTGGAGTCAGGGAAACAGAACTCTATTCTGGTCCTTCCAATGGAAAAAGCTCCTGAAATAAATATTCATATGGTTTTTACAACACACAACCCTAGAATTAAAAAAAAAAAAACAACAACAAAAAAAACCACCCCAAAACATGTAACAAAAACAACAACAAAAAAAGCAACAAACCAGAAACAAAACAAAAAAAAAAAGCCCAAACACTCAATTTTCCCAAAATAAAAACACAAAAACATAGTCCCTTTCCAATATCACTTGTGCAAAACCAGTGCAGTTCAAGAGCATCCAGGACTTGCAATGGTCCTTAATTGCTCAGCTCACACTATTTGATCTCTGCCACAACAGAAGTATTTTTATTTATAATAACATGTGTTTAATAAATGTTTAGTAACAATTATTTGGAAGTTCATGCCTTTTCCAATAGTGATTAATGCTCTTGGCTTTCGTCCCACCAAAGCAAGTTAATTCCCAGCCACAAATCAGCTCTTCAATCACAACCCAAACTTTCCAAGCTTGGAAACCTCACAATGCCTTTGAGCAGCAAATCCTCACGTTTCCTAGACCAACACAGCACCAAGAACTAAGAAAATCTAAATTCAGAGCAAAACTGCTCTGTTTGCACAGGGATTAACCTGTTTTTAAGGCTCATTCTCCAGCTGGAGCAGCTGTTAGCATTGGTTTGGAAAGGCCACAAAAATGTGCTGATTAACAAAAAATTTAGTTTCAATTGGTTAGTTTTTATTGGAGGTCCTGGTAACTCCAACCTGCAGGTATTTAATGTACTCTCAATCACAGGGTTTCTAATTACATTAAAAAAATCACTAGGTTTTTCATACTTTCTCTGGTAATTTTTTATTGTGGGAGTTATTTATGAATATGTATCTAAATTAATCAACAATCACTAGCATCATTAAGAAAACTTGCCTTGTTTTTAATAGGCAAAGACACAGATAAAAATCATCATATGATGAAAAAAACTGTCACCTTTTTAACACATCTATTTCTGTTAGGAGATAGAAAAGGCACCTTCCCACCATGCAATAGCATGGCACATTTTTCAACTATCTACAAGTGGAAATAACTAAGAATGCTGCTGAAACCTGAGCATGTTCAAATCCAACACAGGAACCTGCAGTGTTGTGTCCCTGTCAGCTTGAAATGCCACCCTTCTGCATTAGACTGCAAAGAAATGGGGAATACAGAAGAATTATACATATTAAACTGATCACAAAACACTAAGTTAAGTCAGTTTCATGTTCTCTTTTTTTTTTCTGCATTTTTTGATGGCATAAAAATAACAAAGTTGGGACTGGTGCAGAGAAGCTGCTAACACAGGCATTATCCACCCTTTATGACACCTCATGGCAATTACTTGCTGAAAAGCCACACTTTATAAACATGAAGAGAGCAGAGGTCAGGCATCACATGGAGCAGTAAATCTTCTCAACTGTTCTTTCCAGAGGGACCAAGTCAAGCAAGATTCTGTTTAAAGAGCAGATTTTCCATATAGCTGAAGCAAGTCTATAAAAATATTCATTTCTGGTTTTCAGAGGCAGAAGGAAAGAACTAATCTAAGTTTTCCTAAGTGGCCTACACCCCCACCTCTTCTCCAGTACCTGAAATTCCAATGTGACTAGTAACTTTTCAGCTTTTCCTTATTTATCTGGGAACATTTAGTCTACTTCTTAGACACGCTTCTATTATCCAAATAAAAAAACCCTTATTTTTTTTATTGTTCACCTTACTTTTTACTACTTTGCATCAAAGAAAAAAATGTCATAACTCAAAAATATTAAAAAACATATGAACTTTAAAAGATGGCTAAAAATAGAGGCACAGGCATTCTTATTTTGAGACCCACAACAAACAGAACTAAAAAAGTTTGCACAAAAGGAGGTCCCTGTGGTTCTAACCACTATTACAGCACACTGTAAGAGACACAGAAAACTGCAAACACACAAGTCACTCTTTCCCATCTTAGGCACTCAAATTTCCCAATATTGTGGTGAGATGCTTTTTTTCTTTAATAAGACAGTCAAGACTAAAAATTACATTGAAAATACTGGAAAGATGCAAACATGCTTAATCAAAAACTCATCACTATCACCAGATAGATTTATCTGGTAATTGCCATGTTCTGCCTATTCCAGTTAAAAAAAAAAAGAAAAAAAGAAAGGATTTGTCAAGTATCTAATAATGGGATTTAAACCTTACAGGAGAAACCAGCTTACCTTTGAATTAGGTGTGGTCAATGAACAACAAAATATTGCCAAAGCACATGTGAATTTCAAGAGAAAATTCAGTACAAAATACAAATCAGTCCTACAAATACTACTGTAGCTTTCCAATACTTCATGTAAAATAAACAGGAACTGTTATTAAGTTAACAAAAATAAATTATACTAAATAATGTAAATCAATTCTGTACAAAACAGAAGTTCAGCAAGAAGGTCTCCAAATATCATCCTATACTATGCTACAAAGCAAACACACTTCTCTGTGTCATCAGATCAAGGGTTTGTTAGTCACAGCCACAAGATCTATGACAAAATCCAATTTTCGGAGCATCTTCACTTAAGGAAAAAGTATTTTAATGCATTCTATAAAAAAAACCCTCTTTTTGATCTTACCATTCCTTTTTTATTTGCCAAGTGAGGGTTTCTGATAATTGCTCTGATGATTTAAAGGCTTTTCCAGTAAAACAACTGTATTACTCCAGTGACTATCCTCAAGTTAGAGATGGGAAAGCCCTTTCCCCAGGGGATTTTGAAGCATATATAAGTAACAAAACCCCATCGTTATGGCATTTTACTGTTCAGCTCCTCCAGTGACAGGACAGGAGACAAGGGGCAGGAATGAAGCCCAGAGGCTCTGTGTGAACAGCAGTGAACACTCTCCCTCTGAAGGTGACCCTGCCCTGCCTCAGGCTGCCCACACAGGCGGTGGAGTCTCCATCCTACAGACAGAACTCGACTGCAGACGGTCCCGGACGAGCGGATCTGGGTGGTCCTCCTTGGGCAGCGGGGTTGGACTTCCAGAGATCACTTCCAACCCCTACCATCAACTGATTCTTCACCTTGGATTCTAAACGTCAGCCTCTCCCGACGGGCAGAGCTCGTATCTCTACTTTTCCGAGATAACAAAAGGCAAGAAGGACAGCCCTAGATGCTCCCCCAGCGCCGGGGGTGCAGCTTTCGGTCATACCCGGCGATGACAGCCCAGGGGCCGGGCTGTCTCCAGAGGTTGCCCCCGGCACCCTCAGCGCAGGGCCCTGTCCCGCAGGGTGGAACGGGCCGGGCACCTTCACTGCTCCGGGGCCCTCCGGAAAGCGGAGAGCAGCAGACCTACGGTCCCACCCGAGCGGTG
>JANHGL010010738.1:0-67051 GCA_024611195.1 Ceyx melanurus | reverse complement strand
GATGGCTATGTCCTTTTTAGGAAGGATAGGTTGGCAAGGCAAGGTGGTGGAGTTGCTCTCTATGTGAGAGAGCAATTGGAATGTATGGAGCTCTCACTGGGGGACAATGAGGAGCAGGTTGAAAGCTTGTGGGTAAAGATCAAGGGTGAGACCTCACCTGGAATACTGTGTCCAGTTTTGGGCACTCCAATTCAGAAAAGACAGAGATTTACTGGAGAGAGTCCAGCACAGGACTACCAAGATGTTTAAGGGAGTGGAGCATCTCCATTATGAGGAGAGGCTGTGAGAGCTGGGGCTCTTTAGCCTGGAGAAGAGGAGACTGAGGGGGGGGCCTCATCAATGTCTAACATTCTGTGATTCTGTGACTCACCTATTTGCCTGTTTTTTCTGTAGTTAATGTTTGTTGTTATTACTGATCCTTATCACACTATTGGCTAATAGCACCTTGTGGTAAAATCCCTTCCAAGCTCAATCATTTTGATAGACAACCATAGCTTCTTTGAAGGGAAATCTACACTCTGGCCAGCCTCTGACTGATGCTGTGGTTGGCCCCATACATGCATGAGAGGGAAATGCAGTGAATCAGCTTTGAAGGAGCAGTTTAAGACTGGCCAGCCAGCTGATCAGCCCAGCCTGTGTTGATGGAAAGGGGAGCAGAAAGAAATTGTCTTGCTTGGTAAAGGGCATGCTGCTCGCAGGCTTGGCTAAATGGGGAGGCCAAAGTCATACCAAAGGCTGTTTTGGCCTTTTTGCCTGTGCTGCAAACCTTAAGCAGCCCAACAAGGCCCCAGAGAGACCCTCTCCCACTAGGCTGTCAAACAATTAAAATAAAGCACCTCTAGCTTCAAAGTCCAGCTCAGTGCTGCATCTCCTGAAAGCCCACTGCAAAACACAAACAACAGAAACTTCCTTTTCTAGAAGGCATTGGTTTGGGAGATTACATAGAACATTCCCATGTATAGGTAACATCATATGGGCCATATCATCTGCTCCCATAAGTTTAATAGCTTCAAGGAAAGATAAATTAGTTCATTTGGTAGTATTACATAAGACAATCCTTTTGAAGAAGGAGATCCACACTACTGTGTTTTAAAAGTCCATAAAATTGGAAAAAGAAAAATAAACAAAAAATAAACAAAAACAAAAAAGCAAACAACAATTATGGAAGAGCTTGTATATCATCCATAAAGAAGGCATTACCACTGATCTGGATCTAATAAAATTGCCTTCTTGCCTGTCTGGATCCGCTCCATTACTTTTTACTTAATGCTTGAGGTTTTGGGGTTTTCTTTTGTTTGTTTTTTTGTTTGTTTATATATATATTTATTTAGTGCACATTATAAACATTGCAAAGAATAGACATGCGAGCACTGCAATTTAACACCATCGATGTTGCAGCAGCTCTGCCTCACAGGAGTGGAAAGCAACAAAAGGTTTTATTGTACAGCACATTTGCTTTTCTCTCCTTTTTGTTTAAATTAAACTCTTTGTATAAATAGTCATTCAACCTGATTATATAATATCCCACATTTAGATCGTCTGTGTTGCAACCATGGCAACTCCCAGAGCTGAACATATTCAGTTCAAATTTCTTTCTAAATTTGATGATAAGGGTGAAGAAACAGCTTTTGGAAACCCTTCTCATACAACCTACATTTGTTCTTTGCATGTAGAGCTCAGCTTGGATTGACAGGACCCAATACCATAAACAGGTTAGGAACAAGTGTCCATCCCATTCCAGTTTAAA
This sequence comes from Ceyx melanurus, assembly GCA_024611195.1. Classification (NCBI taxonomy): domain Eukaryota; kingdom Metazoa; phylum Chordata; class Aves; order Coraciiformes; family Alcedinidae; genus Ceyx; species Ceyx melanurus. Next base: position 65,304 of record JANHGL010010738.1, on the reverse strand, counting down.
TGATTACATCTCTGATATTAGCTATGGGTAACAATATGTCATCAAGAAAAAAAATATTTTAATTAAAATTAAGTAGAATTGAGTGGTGTTGGAGCTGAGAATGACACCTCCAATGCACAGAACAGGGAGCACCCACAGGAGTTGTACAGATTTTCTTGCCTTGCCTCACCAGAGCTTCATCTTTCGTTTGGAAAAACAATACTGAAGCCAAAAGGTTCAAAAACTATTTTCTCATTTGGCTAATAAACCATACATGGTCAACGGTAGCTATCTTAAATGTTGATATTTGGTCCTAATTTTCCACCTGCAAAGTATAACTCACTGGTTAGATGAGGGGAAATAGCATGCCCACAAAATTATGGAAATTTTGATCAAACTCCACCAACACTGCAAAGAATTCCAGATTATAGATTAATGCTGACCTCCCCGAGACTACCAGCCTCCACCTCTTCCCACTGCTCTCCATTGAGTTTGCAAAGTTAAAGTAAAGCAGGACCCCACATTGTCTGCAAAGGGGAAAAAGTATAAGCAGGTTTTAAATGGTAAGTTTTAAAAAAGGAAAAATTATTGAAAAAAAAAAAGTTTAATTGCATAACTTTTCTAATTAACCATCAAGATTACCTACTGTATTTTCCTATTTATATTGCAATTCCTGGTATTTTCTTCAAAAGGATGAATCATCACCATCAGGTCTTTAATTTTCTTGTACCATAAGCACCCAATATGAAACATGTAGTTAAATTTTCAAGTAATGCAACTGTGAAAATGCCCTATAGTGGGCACAACTGCCAAAACATGCTGTAAGAAAAAAATCAGATGCAGTGATTTTGCACTTGCAGCACATCCAAAATTACTGGAATTGAAATCCTACTGTGTTAGGTCTTGGAGAGTTTTTACAGTTGCATTGGTGAATTTATGCAAGAAGTTAAATAGTGCATATGAAGTTGCACATCTGTCTTGCTAAACTGACTGCTTCTGCACCAGCCTAGGCTGTGGTGGACATCGACATCTATCACCTGAGAGACTGCAGCCCCCTTTCAGTCTAGTTATAAATCTGCCTCACAGGCTGGAGATTGTTATCCTCATACAAATATGACAAGGACTCTAATCCAAGAAACAGAGAAATATTCCTTCATACTCCATTTAAATCTTCACAGCAACAAATGAAAGCAAGGGTATCACATCTGTTTCAGACATTATAGAGCTTGTACAGAATTTAATCTCTTCCTTCAGTTGGATATTTACAAGAATAAAAGGCCCGGCCATGCACAGACAATTCATGCTACAATTACACTTACAAAAACCAAGTGGCAATCAATATTTCATGTAGACACTGATTTTGGATATACTTAATCGACGGTCATGCTAATAACTTATATCAATTAATTTATTTCCACTTGTATCTTAATTACTAGCCTACCTATACCAAAGATGCCTAGAAATTGTACAACAAGAACCCATATACTTTTTTGTCTTAGGTTGACATGAGCTTTGACACCCTTAAGTGCTGGTCTGCATGAGGCAGACTGGAGGGAGAGCAGAGATGAAATGCAATAATTAATTACGTGCATCTGAAATTGAACAGGAAAAAAACATAAAAAATGAAGTTGCTGAGCTTGTATATTAACACTAGCTTCTTGCATTAATTTGGTTTCTCAACAATGTTTTCTAATTTCATTTTCATTACATGAGGAAAAGGGATACATTTTGCAAAACTAATACTTTTATGGAGATGTTGGAGTCAAATTAAACATGCCTGTTTTCCTACCTGTGGGTGATAGATCTCTTTGTTATCTTCTACCTTGGCTGATGATTCCATAGAGAACTGAATAACTCAGACATTTAAGGGAATAACAGTAGCAGTGTTAGCATGGCATATTCACAAGCCCACCAGGATTCAGCAGAGGGTGGGGAAGGTGTTTAAATAAGCAAATAAAAAGCCACCTGAGCCTCCTTTGCAGAATAATGTAGCAGGAGCCTCTCTGGGAGCCAAGTAAACAAATGAATTAATAGAAGGCAGACTCTCGTTGGCTATTATTCACACCTCTTTATTGTTTGTTTTTTTCCTGGATACCTAGGTAAATTTTGACTGTGACTTTCTTTTTGATCCTCTGTGCCCAAATCACCTGGAAACCTTTCAAAAAGTCTGTATTCACAGCCCAGTCTGTACTTATTTCCATTTGAAAGGGCAGCTGTTGCAAACCATGGCTGGAGCAGCTCAGTAGGGTGGCTGTGGCTGATTTGAGCTGCGATCATTAAAGGGCAGAAAGGAACGAGACAGGATTGCTTGTGTTAAACTAAGAATTGCATACCAGGTATCCGGACTCGTGACTCAGGAGAAAGAGTTAAGGGAGGACCTCCTCCCACCTGAATTTTGCCTGCTGTCATGGTTTAGTCCAAGCCAGTTTGTGATGCCTCACAGGGAGAAACCTTTACGGCTGCCCTGGAGTCCAGTTTTGCCGCTTCAACCTTATCCAGCTGAGTTTGGGAACATTTGCTGATAATGCCTATAGTAGAAATAAGGCAATATAAAGTCTCTTTGCCCTGTTGCTGGTGGATTTTTCTGGACATTATTCAAGTCTCTTCTCTGTGTGTAAAAAGCTTGCCAGCCACTAAGTGATCCAGAGGTGTTTAAAGGGAATAGTAACAACAGCTGCATGTGAGTGCTCTGAATTTAGGTCTACAACATTTGTTTAGCCAAGCCACAATAACCTGCTTTTTACATAAATGCAATCTCTCTGCTTTCACTTCTGTCTTTCACATTGCCTTGGATCCCCACAAGTCTGACACCTTCCAGTTTTTTTGAGAAATCCAGTTTGTAAGTTAGTATTATATTGGTGTTTTTGATTTTCCTGTTATTTCTTCCACTTTTTGTTTTCTTCTTTCTTTTCTTCATGTACTTTGCCATTGCATGACCAGTTCCTTCTTACTGCAAGCCTCTGTGAATGAGATCACCTTATGCACTACGTTTGTCACCTGGTCTACTGAGATGAATATAGAGCTAAGTAGTCTGCAAAAGTCTGAGCATCACAGCTTAATGCACTCTTTTGGCAAAATCTTTATTTTTCTGTACACACGACAAAGCGATCTTATGATTGGCTGCAGGAGAACATGCTCATTAGTGTCCCTTGGGAAACTGCTCTGCATTTCACTGTGAGGTGGCTTTCTTCCCTTAACGACTTTGATGGGAAAGGGTATTTCACTGTGAAATATTTTGGAAGTGCTGCACTTTCTTGTCTGAATTTGAATCACTTTAGATTGCCTCAGATATGCTGGCAAAGATTCTCGAGTACATAAAGCTCAGGTAGTGACCAAGAGCAAACCTCTCCTAGGGAGGTGGAGACGAGGATATTGCAAGAACTGCATGATGAATTATCTTAGTACCTTGGTAAAGGAATCACAGCACCAAAATTCAGCTACACACAAAATATAAAATATAATAAAAGCAGTGGCTGTTGCCATCAGGAGCTGAACTTTTTCTAGAAGTCATCAGTGTGGTAGAGAAAATGCTGAAATATTCCCCTATGTTTCCCACCCCCCCATATTCATTCCAGAAGCAGGAGCAGAACAGATTAATACAATTACTATGGTAATTTCCTATTTTCTAACTACACAGAGGCCATTTGGATATCCTGGTATCATAATAGTTGGTAACTGTTGAGTTCTTAATGGCTTCTGTAAGGTTGGCCCAATAACACTGCAAAAAATAAGTAGGCAAAGAGCATAGCTGTTTAGACATTCATTATTATTATGAGTGGACCTTACAAAAGGAATTAGTTTATGTAACTCATATTTCATGAAGGCAAGTGAAATTTCAAATGTCCTATAATTATAATAATTATTTCTGCTTGATGTTTAATTACTCTACCTAATGAACCAGCAGTACTATAATGAACAGGTAAAGCTCCTATGAAATTGTCTTTCTCTTGTAATTTGGTTTCTAAAGGAGGACAGAGGTTTCGGTGTTTACAGCAGCACGTAATTAAGTAATGTGACAATTTCCATGATTTCCAAAACGTGATTAGTTGTGCCTATCCCGCTTCTGCAAATCACTGCTCATGTCACAGAAACGTGAATTGGACTGTATATTAAACTGTTCCTGAAAATACTTCTGTTGATGTTGATTATAGCACAAATAAATGTTCACTAATGTGTGAGCAAGGTGACTATAATGAGAGTTCTGGGAAAAAAAGGAACAGTCCATTAAAATAATCTGGAAACAGCATTAAATCTGAATTGCATATGAATATGTGAAACCATGTTTCAAATGAAACAAAACACATTGTTTTGATTTGGGGTACTTTAAAAAGTGAAGGATAAATGGAAGTAGAGTGGTGGATTTAGAAAAGGACTTTGCCACCATTTACAGAACAGTAGGGGAAGTAGGATTCCAGTAATTTGATCTCATATACCAAGACTTAAAGGACTAATTTGAAATTATGGAAATTCAGGTTCAAATCCTCCATTGCACTGACTTAGGACATCAATTGAACCCAAATATTCCTGCATTTTATAAGAGCATCCCAGTCGTGAGACTTGCAAGTGTACTGCTGTGGCTTGGTGCCTCCTCAGCCCAGCACACAGAATTCAAGTACAGAGGAGTGACCTCTGGTTCCCCTTCTGTTCAAATAAAGAACATCTAACTCAGCTATTACCCTCCAGGCCAAAGTGTCCTGTCATGATCATAACCTCACCTAAGATGTAAGCCAATATAGATTATTAATTTCCCTACTCTCCACCCTGATATTGCCATTAAAGGAAAACTGAGATGAAGTGTAACAGACCTACTAGTTGGCATAGGAGCTAGCATGAGTATCAACTATGTGAAATCCTCCATGCAGGCAGTTGATAAATATGCGTGAGCACCAAGATTCCTAAGGTAAAAAATGCTACTGAAGGACTGCAGGTGCTGATTTGTATTAAAATTGAAGAGAAACAAAGCATAGGAATTCTTAAGTTGGAGAGCATGTAGGTTAGCAGAGGAAGCAACAGCGAAAGCAGAGTACTTATCAAATTTTCTATTCTGAGGACGATGATACAATTAAGGCTCATTAATACATTGCTTATGAGTCTGGTGATATTTGAAAAATGCCATATACCCCAGCCTAATGTAAATTTGAAATACAACATATATGCCTTTATTTCAAATAGCTGTCCTGAAACCCACTGAACTGTGGAAGGACCACACTGCTGACATGAATGGGGAAGACTTTCTCTCTTAGCTCCAGTTTTGGAGAAACTGCTGCTTAAAAAAATAAACAGACTCTATTTAAGGCCTGCTGCTTGGTTACCCCAGACCTGGGAGAAAACATCTGGTTTATGCAGAATTTGTCCTCTCAACTGGCTGGTATTTTAACAATACAAGACTCTAATTTTAATACTATCCGAGTTTTACCAGGCTGCAGGTAAATCTAAGCTGCAAAAATGGCACCAGGTTTCATTTTAGTTTGAAGCATCAAAACTGCTGACAATTAAACTTAATTGTATGAATAAGCTCCTTAACAGAATACACCACTGGGCTTTCATCCAGCGTAGTGCTGGCAGGAAGAGAGAAATCTATATGAAGAGAGTCTGTTAGCATCCCATAACATGGGAGAACGGGGCTTTAACACAGTTTAATAGAAATATATAAGGATCCCAATAGTCCTGCCTTTCCAAGAAAGCTTCGTTTTTCTTTTTCACGTGTTGCATTAAAAAGTTCTTATCCTTAACAACTTGCTTTTCCCTTTTGCCAAAGCCAGAACAGCAACAAATTAAAAAAGCCATCAGAGCATCTGTGCCTGACAGGACAGTCAGCTCATTCCTGCTTTGGGGAGCCTGGAACCACAGACCTTCTGTTAAGAAGTTGGGTTTCTCATCTCCAGTCTAACTCCACCACTGTGCAGCTATCCTAGAGTGGGTTTATCTTTCCTTTGCTTTTCACTTGTGTGTATTATCTGGTATTTTAGTAAGCTTTCAAATTATTTAAATGTGTTTTAGAACAAATCAAACCCCTAAATTGATTCATGAGGGTTTATGGCATTTTAATTATGGAGTGTGTTTTTGAATGATTTAAAGGCTGATAAGACCTTGAAGCAGCCCAAGATTCTGTGAGGAAATGAGAAACATGACATTTTGAAAAGGAAACCAATTTTCCTCAACTAAAACCGTTGCTCATATAAGCCAAATTATAAATATATTCTGTGACTGTAATGCTACAAAGGACTGCTTACAAAAATATGAGTAGTAGTGCAATTTCCTTAGGTTTCAGCTGCTTTCTTTTCTTCGCTGGCTTTAACACAGGAAAAATCAGCATCCTTTTGCCTCACTCATCTGTCTCAATGAAAATAAAACAACAAATCAAATTCTGCAAGATAGCTTGGGGATATCCTGATAAAGCTCTGACATACAAAGGGAACTCAGGGTGATGGTGGGATATAGAAGGTTATGTATCTATATGAAGTGTAAAGAAACTTGAACATGGCCACAATCCCAAGATGATGCCTCATCTAGTGCCACAGTTCAGCTTTCATTGACATCCACAGTTCCTAAGAGAAACAAAGCACAGGAAATGTAGCAACATGATCTAGCTTTTCTGATCCCAAGAACCACCTCTCCATAGTCTGTCAGTCAGAGGGGCATTAAATGGGGCAGACATGTTGAAGACACCAAGAGCTTACTTCTGAATACATTCTAGTGGGTCAGGCACAACAATTAACACAATACAAAGACCACCAACACACCCAACTCTTGAGCTGCTGTATACTTAGCTACCCACCAGTATATTAGGTTGTATTGGGACTGCATGGGATTTGCAGGGCCAATGTCAGCAATCTCCTCCAAAAGATTTGTAGTTTTGTTGTTAGAAAACTCATTACTGTTAAATTGCTAGTTAAAAACAGAAAAATAATCTGGGTTGCCCCAGCTAGATATTAGAGATCTAGTACTACCTCAACTGAGAAATTGGGTTTTATTCTTGCAAGTAAAGGAATAAATAATCCATCCATTGGCATTCTTCTTGCACAAATAACACATACAGCACTTCACAAAGGCACCATATAAAAGTAAGATTACTTTATTTATCAGTAACTGTGAGAAGGAAAATGTAAGAAAAATACTTGCTCTAAGTATGTGGTAAGATGACATTGTGTGTAGAGTATTAGTTTCCTGGAGCTTAGCAGGTACTTATTACAGAACTGCCTTCTTCTTAGTGCTATTTCCAATAAAACATGGCCATCAGTGACCTATGTAAGGGTGCTGGAAAGATAAGACTTTGTAAACTCTTTTGGGAGTATCTCCCTTAAGGTTCATTAGAACCAGTCCCTGTATGTGCCAGGAAGATGGTGGACCTAACTCTACTATCAGCACATTGCATTTTATCCTTGACTTTGTGACTTCAACAACAAAAAAACCCAACTTAGTTCTGAGAGCAGCCAGGAGACCCAAAATATAGAACAGCAATATCTTTTCAAGTCTTTTTTATTTTCTCTTTAATATTTCTCCTTGCTTTTTTTTTTGTTTGTTTGGTTTTTATATAGTACAGCCCTGGAGAAACAACAGTATAATTTCCCCATGCATAGTTTCTAATGTCTATTTAATCTCTCTGCATTCAAATGGTAATAGATTGTAAAATGTATACCTTCACTAACAGGTGCCTAGTGTGTATAATATCTCTTCATTACACCAGTGAGTGAACTGTATTCTGTTAGGATTTTTTAATATTAATCTCTTTAGTTTTTCAAAAGCAGTGGCACACATCATAATTTTAAGCTCCCAGTTGATGACTCATTCTTTTACTCCCAAGTCCATGCAGAGCGAGGCAAGAGACTATCTAACACTATGGCTCTGTTGGATAAAACACCACAATGTGCCAGAGCTTTGTGAGAATTCAGAGGAGGAAGACATTGCCAGGGATGAAGGCACAAAGGTGGCAGCTGAAATGGAATGAATGGTAAGTTTCGGCCCTGCCTCTTTCTGGATTCACCTACTTTGTGGCATGTATGTGCCACTCATTCCCAGTGCACAGCAGTGAAATTTCAGTGTAAGCTGAATATCAACCCAGGATCTCAAGTTAGATCAATTCATGATTCTCCAGATTTGCTCTTGTAGAGCCATGCAGCTCTGTGGTGAGGTTGCATGGGACAAAGCAAAGCCATCCCTCTCTGAAAGCTGCAGCTGGGAGGAGGCACAAGGGAGCTGTGCCAGGAGCCCTTGTTCAGTGCAGTCAGCCTGTGACCAGCATTTCTCACCACCTATTACCTGTTGCAGATACCTGACTTGTCATGGGAACACTGGAAAACCCTAGAGAAGATGCTGAGGCTGCAGCTCATCTGGACCAAGGTAGACCAGAAGAAATTAATGCAATGGAGCTTTACCAGCTTTGCCCCACCATGGCAAACAGCTGTCCAGCTTCTCCTGGAGGCATCAATCACAATTGAACATAATGTACAGCTGACCTGTGGAGGATAGATCGAGCTATTCTCCTTGGTTCAGTCAGCCTCTATAGACGGAGAGATGAGGCACCAGTCTTGTGCCTGCCAATTTTCTACCTGCTCTGATAGACCCCTCAGACTAAATTTTACAACATTTTATTTCCACCAGGAGCCCCCTAAAAGGAACTCCCACAAATAAAAATGGAGAAAGAAAATTAATAAAGGTGATATCTACAGTATTGGGGACTGAAACTAAGAAGGGGTTGTCAGAACAGGGATTTTGAGTCTGACACGCTGAAGAAATTCATGCTCATTTAAACAGAAGCAGTTGCAAGTGTGAGATTGAATACAGACGATCTGTTTCAAGTGGTCTAGACCCTGAGAGTTTATTAAATACCACACACTGCCAGGTGTGAAGAGAAATTAAAGAAAATATACCAAAAGGAAGACAGGAGCAGCAGAAAAGTTCCAGCAGAGCTGAAATGATCTGAAAATATGGAAGACAACAAGAAGGGATTTATACAGCAATTTTGTGAAAGGAAGGGAAGACAGAGTAGATAAATTTCTGACAGGAAAAGGTCCTTACAAACGCTAAGTGTAGGAGTTTCCAGCTCCCTCCTGCCAGCTGTTTTCAGCTGTAAATAAAACCTAAAAGGAGAACCAGAAAATCTGGAAAGAACTCAAGGCTCATCCTACACTCCATGTATGTGGGCCATTTCAACCACTGTTGGTAACAACACATTACTTCCATTCCTTTGCTTTAAACAAATCAGCCTTTAAGAAAACTTCTAATGAAAAATATATAAATTTATATTATTGGACTTATTTGCTTGGAAAGCCTAATCCAGATTTACTGATTGCTAGAATACAGAGCATTAAGAGGAAACTGGGAACTTGAATGTTTAAAGCTATAAAGTCTGAAGAGAGAACAGAGGGAAACTGAAGAAGTGCAGGAAGTCACACACCATTCTTACTGCTGAAAGCACTTTCACCTCTTGATTCATTATAATTAGTTGGAACTTGAAGTTTAATAATTTTTTTTTTATTAAGCTAAATTCTAGCTGGGAAAAGGAAAATACAGTATTTGTCTTCTTCCTTGAAGAGGTTCAGTTTCCAAGATACTGGAGGTACAGAGAGACTTCCAAAGACTAATTTCAGTTCAGCACAGACAATTTAAACTCACAATAGGATAAAAAGTATATTTCAATCACTTTTGACCCTGGTGATAGGTGACTACTATATAATTAGCATCAAGTTGGCAACTGTCCTTGCAACAGTTGACAGCAAAGAGTTCTCCCTCCCCTGGGAGCTCTTTTCCTAGCCAAAGCCTGCACAGCCCCTTCATATTTCCACAGCTTGTTGTAGAAGCCCAAAGAGACACTACAAAATAACAATCAAACACAATTTAATTCTCTACATCTTCATATCATTCCTGGCAGGATCATTGTCTTCTCTGTCCTTTGCAACCTTCACCCAAAACACGTAGTAGGAAGCAACACGTGGCAAATCTCACTATAAAGCCACATGTTACACAGCCACCTGTGAGCATCCACTCGTGGCTCTTGGGTAGCAATCAGCTACATGAAATGACAATCATCCTTCACTTTGTGTGTGTCATTGGGAAAGAACTGAGAAAAATATGGTATTCCGTATTTTGGTAAAGAAACCACATGTTGAACAAGATCTAAGGCTGCAAGCAGAGTAACCTGGCAGCAGAAACTCCACATACCACACTCCAAACTTCATCTGGAGAAGCCTGGGTTCTGTAAACAAATCTGTGGAGAGTTTCTATACACTGGAATCTCCCTCAAACCCAGGAGAAAAAAGTTACAAGGAAAATATCTGGTTTGCTTTCATTGTGTCAGCATAATGTAACGGTACCATATCACATCACTTCCATCCAGCAGGAAAACGAGTCAATCAACTCCCTGAGCTTTGGATGGTGGGAAAAATACGTACTTTAAAATTGATTTTCCAAAAACACTGTAGCCAGTCTTTATTTTTGTAGTACTCTAGTCACAAATCATTTCCAAAGGGAAAATTATAATTGGACAAACTGCATTTCTGGTTTCAGAATGAATCTGGCTGGAAGAAATGGGTAAATCAATAAACTAGCAAAACTCCTGTGTGTGGATAGCCAGAGACTGCCTACAGAAAAGCACTCTTGCATGTGCTGCTTCTCTCAGCAGCCTAGTCACCACAGCAGCTTCCGATCTGCAGTACTGGAGAGATGTGAAGGGTTGTGTGTGGAGTTACTGCAGTGTACACTAGGACATGAATTTACAGCATGTCTTTTCCGTAGGAACTTCAGAGTCTCCCTGCACACATGCTCTAATCCCACAGTTTTGTCTGAATTAATTTTAGATGTCTTACTCAATAGTGGAGGGGAGAGGGGGAAGAATGAATGAGCTACATCACATTTTTCAAGAGGTTAAAAGCACGTACAAGGTCACTTACAAAAGAATAGCTAACAAATTGCAGGTCCGCACCCTTGCTTATCAATGGTGACACCTCCAGGTGTTCAGTCTCCCTGTAAAAGCATAAAACGTTTCCCCTAAGAATACTGCTAATCACAGTAATTGAAAGATAACCATCCCTTGAATGCTGAACTAGCAAAAGCCCCGAGCTGGCCACATGAACATCCCCTAATGTTCAATTAAGATAAGGCTTAGTATATTGTTTAGACTGCAACAAACAGGTTGTTGTTTTTTTTTTCTTTTGCTGGGTTGAGGCTTTTGAGATCAATAGAAAATGGGAAAAAAATAATAATAAAATAATAAAGTTTATAGCACATAATTGCAGTTACACTGGAGCCCTATTAAACATCTTCACTCGGCCCTTGTGCCTAAAATGCCTTCTGCCAAAGCACGTAATTTTTTAAAACCCTTTTATCCTGTCTCATTTTTCCTTAACATCATTGACTCACAGAGGCCGTTTGATACTTCTCACATGAGAACAGCAGGTCAGTTAGGAGCGATGGGTCTGCAGCACCTTCCTTCTCTGGACATGGAGATAGGGTTTGTGTAGAGCTGTCTGCTGCAGGGGACTCACAGACCCATGGGAAGAGGGAACAATTGTGCCATGAGCAGGTACTGAACCAGCCAAGGACAGACACCACCAAAGTCCAGGAGTTGTTGCCCTGAAACTTTGTGCGTTTTGACTTTACTTTGGGAAAATGAGAATAAAAATAAACCCAAAACAGGGTAAACCAATCTGAAAACACCAGTTTCATTAGCCATTTTTAGCGGCAACTTTTGCCTTTTTTTTTTTTTTTTTAACATACACTCAAAACAACATTTAATCTCCATATTTATTTCAGAACATAAAGGGGAACATGGCATTTAAATAAATCTTGCAGCCCAAAGCGACAGCTTTTCCTCTCCTCTCATTCACTGAAATGACAACACACCTTTTATTACGGTTTCACCCCCTAACATTTTGTTCTTTGCCATTTTGTAAACTTGGGCCAGAAATCAGCTATTTATACAACTTCCGTTCTTTCCAAGGTCTCAGAGCATCCCTTCTTCTGAGAAGAATCGGCTCCTCTCTGCTCCACAACCTGCCGTGTCGGCAAAAGGAGATGGTGCAGCCCTCGAATTTAGGGCCTTAGGAAGTACCGCTGGGTACCAGTGAACATCCGAGCAGTGGAGGACAGTGTTTCCCTGCTGCCCTCCTGTGGCCATGCCATGACTAGTCTGTGACTGATACTTCGCTAAAAATCCTTCTATTTTTCTATGAAGATGTTTTGCACTTGGTTCACCACCTAGATCGTTTTCCCTGCTCAACTGCAGTTGCATTTACCAAGACAATTGATGCTTTTATGTGAAAGAAGCATGGATGCGTTTCTAGATCATAAATTTTAATCTGAAATCTCCCAGGTACCCAAGGATTAATATTTAATGGCTGTTCTATAATATGATTTCTACAGGCCAATTTTTCATCTTCAAAACTTTATCACCTTAGAGCCACAAAAAGTTAGACTTCAATATGATAACAATACTTTATGAACACAATGATTCCTGAATTCCCCAGCTGTCTCCTACAGGCAACGATGGCATTCCTGTAAATCTCACCAAAAAAAAAAAAAAAAAAAAAAAAAGCAGCTAAATGCTAATGCTTTTAATTGTCTATTACCTATTCAACTTCTATTCAGCACTGTTAAGCTTCAACTGTGAAATGCTAGGAGGAGCTAGATCAGTGCCAGGACAAGATGACAAGTAATACTCCTGCAATTGAGGTCATCATCCCAAGATTAAAAGGAGACTGTGATCTAATTCCATCTATTAGTAGTCCTGGGACTTTACTTCTAATACAGGAAAATGCTTGGGATTTCTTTATAATAGGCATTTTTGAAAGCTCTTCAAGCAATAACCTTTCCTATTGGTTAATGATTTTGTTGTTGTTGTTGTTTTAATGTTGGCCAAATACTTCATATACTCAGCATCTAAGATTTACATACAACAGGTAAAGACAACTGTCCATGAATTGTGTTTTTCTTCGTGCTTTACAGCTACTGTAATTTATATTTCCCCAAAAAGCATGAGTTTGCCTTTCCCTTTCCTGTCCTCATGGGTGAAGCAAGAAAATAACTGTCCAGAGGGGAAAAACAAAACAACAACAAAAATACCCAAAACATGCACACACCAAAAAAAAATAAAAAAATAACTAAAAAAAAAAAAAAAGCCCAAAACAAAACACCCCCAACAAAATGCTACATTGACTCATAGTAAAAAATTAATTCACATTACCCCAATGGCAAATACTTAGAATCACAGCAGGGAAGGAGCCAGCTGCAGATGTTAGCCAGTTCTTGTCCCCTAAAGGAAGGCAGCAGAAAAAAATACTCTCAGAGGATGGTCATTGCTCTGGGAACTGAGCATGCTCCCTCTACAACTTCTTTTCTGGTCTCTCAACACACACTCAAATGTGTCTCTATTTAGCACATACCCAGAGCTAAACTACATCAGTTACTCTATCACTCAGTGACCTCTCCCAGACAAAATGGGGTGGGGGTAGCAATGATCATCAGAAAAAAGGAGAGAATAAAACATTTAATAAAACATAAACTAATACTAATGCCAGTAAAAAAAATAAACAAAATTCTACTCAGCTCAGCAAATACACAGTGGTCACAACAAACAGGGAGACAGTCCTCAAAAACAGGAAAAGAAGTCAAGAGACCCCAAGCAGAAGATACCTCTTGCCCTCTCCAAACTTCCCCTTTTATACTGAGCATGATGGTCATGGTCTGGGATACACCTGTAGCCAACTTGGGTCAGATGTCCTGGCTAATCAATCAAATGCTAATGGCCTGCAGACCATGGCTAGCCTAGGATTCTGTCTCAGTGGAACCTGGACAGAATCTTGTACCACAAAGTGTGAAGAGCTGCCTAATGGACAAGATACTGCTCAGAAATCCTGTTTAGCACTAGTATATGTTTCCTAGCTAAAGAACTTGATTACTTTCTTAACAGCAGTTACTCTTCCCTTGCTTGCAAGTAAACTCATTCCTCACCCCTGAGATGAGACTTTCCAGACACCCAAAAATTCTGAAGAGCCTCATCTTCCTTAGATTCAGAGTAGGAATGTTTCCATCAGTTCTGAATAAAGAAACCTTGCAGTTAGCGAGTGTTAACCCTGAGGGCTCATTTTTCATTTAGAGTGAGATGAACAAATCCAGCTAGTAGAGGATAATGCTTCTTATACACTTGTAGTCACAGACCTGCTGCAATAATCTAAAAAAAGTAGATTTCAGCAGAGTCAGGAGTCAGGTCATGGTGCTTGTACCAACTTCCTTGAACAGGGTGTATTCCTATGAGTGTTTGAGTCTCTGTAATCTATTAGGTATATAAAAATATGTGTGCCTTAATTTGTGTCTTCTGGGAAGACTTTTCTTAGGATGTTGTTTGAGCAGGCATGTACAGGTAATCCTCAGGTTTCTCTGGAGGCATAGAACACGAGTCTGTGTGGAACACTCATACCCACCCAGAGTGCTGAGCTTTGCAGCTTATTTTGATTTTCAGTACAAAATTATCTGGATTTTGCTAATTGATGTTTATATCTCTCCGGCCTGCTCCACTGACTCTTGTGGAAACCTATAGCATTTAACCTCACTTCACCAAAGTTAGACCAAGAAGCTCCAAGTCCTTGGCTTCCATACAAGTTGGCAACTGCCAGTTTCACCCAGCTCAAATCAGTGCCAGATGGGAATAGCCCTGATATTTCATTACTGAGTGTATCTGCAATGCACAGTTTTTCTAATAGAGTAGTAGAAAATAGCTGCTTCCCTTGTGTGTCATCAAGATTGTTCAAACAAAGAAAATGATATCTAAGTTAAGCACATAATAACACTTTCAAATCAGTAGTAAGTCTGATGCTCACCTTCATCCAGAGAGCCAACAGCAACCTTAGTTTTAAAAATATTTTCATGACAAAGAGCGATTTACATTTGTTTACATGGTTCTACTGCTTTTTAGGTTAATTGCCAGGTGTGAGCAATATTTTGGCTAACTGTTCTTTACACTAAAGGTAACACATCTCAAATTCAACCCCAGATGCAAGTACTGGTAGTGATTCTATAAGACCATAAGTTTCATGTAAAAGAATCCTTTCTTTCCATGTTCAGTAGCTCCTTGTTTCCCAGACAGTTATGTGCTTGGGTTTAGCTTAGAAGCAGGAAGGAAGGCATGAGCAAAAAAACAGGAGCTTTACTTACTGCCAGAGCATTATCTCCACCAGCCATTTCCCTTGCTGCAGAGGGACCTCAGGAACAGCAAAGTCACTGCTCCATTACCCAGATTGCCTTTGAATGATAAAATGTCACTTGTCGAGTCACCTCCTTTTCAGAATCTGAAGCTTGACTGTTCCAGTGCAGGATGCAGAGGCTTATTCTAGTTCCTGGGGCATCTCAAGAGCTTTTGGACAGGGAAAGTGGAGGGAGGTAAAGAGACAGGAACTGCATGGTCCTCCTTGAGGGTTGACCCGCAGGCCTTCACAAGTAGAAGGTGAGACATCAAAACAGGAAAACATCTCTCAACACACACTTGAAGAAATTCCCTATCCTTGTAAATCTGTTTTTTTGAGAATCAATTGTGTCCCAAACTCAAAGACAATTTAATCAGAATCACTCTAAACAGGCACTACTGTAGCCGGGTGATTCCCCCTTTTGTTTCTGCAGATTTCTTTGAGAAGTGTTTTCTGTAACACCTGTCTGGTGTTTTGTTTTTGTTTGTTGGTTTGTTGTTTTTTTTCTGGGTGCATAATATTCTTTTCATCTCCTCAAATTTAATTTTCTAACTTGTTGGCTTTATCATTTAAAATTTTAGTGGAGGAGTTGGGTATGCTGCCGACAAATAATAATTTATATTGTATCAGTCAGTATCACTCCATTGTCTTAATCTTTCATAATGGTTTTTCTGCAGCTTCCAATTTTCCTCCGAATAAAACAAATTACTTAGCAAGTGGAATATCTTCTTGTCATAATAATTTAATATTAAAATGTCAATAAGATTTGGTACACACAGCAGAGGGCACAGAGCTACAGAGACAGAGCAGAAATGAAGTAAACTTAATAAAGTAAGTGAGAAGGTACAATAGGGATTGAGTCTGGCTCCTGCACTTGATATGAAAGAACCTTTTTATCCTGCAGTGCAGTACAATCATTGTGTAAGCAATAACACAGTTGCAGCAGCACTTATAACCCCTGCCTGCCCACTTACACCTAGTTGAAATCCAGTATCAGCACACACCCCTGGAGCTATGTGTCCTCACCAGGGAGCAATTGATGGTGACGGTCCCTAGCACATCCCAGCAGATGGCAAGGAGCACAATGGGGAAGGAGAGGATGGCCAGAGGCTGGTGGTACATCCTGGCCAGCAGGACCCTTGTGAAACAGATCTGCAGTTTCTGTGTCTTGGAGGTGAATTAAGTCTTCAGCCTGTGGTCCAGCAGCACGATCCACACATCCAGACATGGGTCAGGGTTTGTTCTGGGAATCTGATTCTCACATGCATCAGGTAAGACCTTAGTACTCAGTTTCATTTTAATGCAGTCCTGGAAGGCCATATTCTCCTGATTTGAACTTATAGATTGCACTGACATCTAAATGACAAATGCTGTGGGTTCATCTAGAACACAGTGAGTTTCCTAAAGCTGTCTGGAAGTCTCAGGAGCTGGCATGTCCCTCCCCTCAGGACTAGGTGGTCAGTGTGACATGGTTTGGGAGCAGTCCTTCTCTTCCTTGGGCAACACCACATACCTTTGTAAAATGAAAGGGCAGAATAACAATCAGAAACCCAGAATAATTCAGGCTAAAAGAGCCTTTATAGCTCATCTGGTCCAACCCACTGCTCAGAGCCAGGCCAACTTCAAAGTAGCATAAAATCAAAAAGGAAGCAAATTTGCATGAGCTTCAGGAGCTTATTATCTGCCTCTGTTCTGTTCCAGACTATAAGAAAACCATTCCTATATCTAATATAATCACTCTTTTCTCTTCTGCGGCCATAGAAATGGGTGTTACACTCAGTACCTGACTCTTTCCACACAAATATATCACTGTTTGAAATCCCCTTTTTCAGCACCTAAAGTCTACTTCTGCAAAAACAGGACATAGGGCTTGATTTAAATGCTCAGTCTTTTCATAATTCTTGGGATGGAACAAAAGAGAGATAGAGAAACCAAAAGGCCCGACTTTTCCCTTTTAACAAAGGAATATCTTATGCCATAGTTTTTACCCTGCATAGGAAGTAGGCAACACTTTTATGTTATTCTAACCAAAGACTAACCAGAAGTTAGCTGAAATATATCTCACCCTCTCCTACATCTTTCCACAAGTGAGCACATGGGTGCCTGGGCCACATGGGAGGGCATCGGGACACCAGGTTGCTGCAGAAATGTTCCCACCAGCTCAGAGCACCAAACAGTTAGATGAAAGTCAGTGGAGTATTCTGCCTACAGTTTTCCCAAGGAATGAATAAGGAAGGTCTTCATTCACTCTGGGAGGCTTTTCCTTACTAACTGCTGCCCTCCTATGTGTAAAAATAAAAGTGATAATACCAAAGTCCTTCTAACACTCACAGTATTGAATGTCAGGATGACTTAATTGCCAAGAGCTGAAAACAAAACTGCTAGAAAAAGAGGATTTTTTTTAAGCCTTGTGCCAGTGGAAGGCTGTTTTCTGCTGTATGGTACTCAGCACTTTTCTTGAGAGCTCATTCAACAGGACTAATTGCTCTGATAATAGGACACTGATGCTGATGTTCAGCCAATATTTTCCTTTCCTCCCTAGTGAGCACTTTCTGGCTGCCACCAGGAATCCCTGCCATATTTCTATCTACATGTTAATACATTGATCTACATCTTAAATACTTGTTGATTGTCACTATATTTCTCCCTCCCTCATTCAAATTTTAGCTCAGCAAAACTGTTGTAATATAGCTTTTATTTAGCAAAGAACTCTCTTCTACTCCTTCTTAATTGTTTTTCATTTGTTCAGTTTCTTTCAGGTGTTGAAATGGCCATAACCGAATGCAAATTTCTGTATGTGCCTAGCTGCTGGTTTATGGACAATAGTCATGGCCTTTCCCCCTTGCCATGTCTCTGCTCATTGAGACCCAACTCTATGACAGGCTCACTTGCCAAAACCATACTCTCTAATATCAGCTATTTTAGTCTTTCAACATTCCCTCTTCCTGCTGAGCGTATCCCACCTACCAATGCCAATCAACACAACTCACCAATCCATCCATCCATAGTTTCATCTAATTATATCTTGCTTCATTTATTTTCTCTCCTGGCCTATCACTGTTTTTTTTCCAGCATGGTATTTCCTAGTGCTGTTTACTATGACTTCTAATTTAGGTATCAGCCGGGAATTTAATCAATGTGCTTTTTACCTACTTTTCCAGATCATTAATGGTGCTTCTGAAAAGACTGGGCATACTAACAGTCCCTGAGGTAATACTAGTACAGCTTCCCCTAAATTGGCATGGTACACTGATGCCTGTTGTTCACAGCTAACAGCTTTCTAGATACTTCTCAGCCCATGGAAAATGACATCCCTCCAAGGCAATCGAAGTGAGCTAGTTTTGGAGCAAGGATCTGTGAACTGCTGTATAAAATTATTTACTAGAGCACAAAGTGGCCAAAGCCTGTAAAGGTTTTTATGTGTCTGAATTTTCAAATGTAATAAAACAACTAACCCAGTAAATTCCATGTAGGAATGACACCCACTCACCCTTCTAAATCACTCTTGTACCCTGAGTTTTATACAGGTCCACTTATCTGTTGTGTGCATCATTAACCTGAATGGGGCTTTTCAAGATTTCTCATCCCTGTCTGCATCCTGCCCTGTCTGGGAGGTCCTGTCTGGGAGTGACAGCACTTTTGGCCAAAGGGCAAGGAGGGGTTTCTCCTTCAGAGCCACCACCATTATCCTCTAGTACCTGTGATCTCAGCACATCACATGCTAAACACACTCCAGTGATCCCACCAACATCCACACCAACCTCCCCCTAAGCAGAGTTGGTTCGGATATGTGACTGTGTTCACTAAAACCCAACACAAAGGGAATCTTACATTCCACTCCCCAACAAATTGCTTATTAACAGGATATTTTTCAAAACTTAAAAGTTACCTATTGTACTGATTTGTGAAGAAAAGTGTTCATTTTCTTCACAGTAGATGGCACGGGGCTGCATTTTGGATTTGTGCTGGAAAAAGTGTAGAAAACACAGGGATGTTTTTCCTATTGCTGAGCAGAGGCTCACACAGAGTCAAGGCCTTCCCTGTTCCTCATCCCACCCCACCAGTGATCAGGCTGGGGGTGCACAAGAAGCTGGGAGGGGACACAGCTGGGACAGCTGACCCCAACTGACCAAAAGGATGTTCCAGACCACATTATGTCATGCTCAGCATATAGAGCTGGGGGAAGAAGGAGGAAGGGGAGAACATTCAGAATTATGGTGTATGTTTAAATTCTCCTCACTGTACACACTGCATCACGTAGTGATGTTTATTTTCAAAGGATTACCCTATAATGTGGATAAATTCCCCTTAATTCCTCACTCCTCCTGCAAAGGACTGAATAAAAAAAATCAACCCAGAAATTATTTGTAGGATTATTTAGCAAAATCCTTTCAAAATATGAAAGGGATCTAGAAATGACTTAAAAGCTCTATAGAACAAGATTGTTACATAAAGTATAAATTAGGCACTATTATGTACCTATCACACAGAGCAGTATTGCATTCTACAGGGTACTGCATGCTCATTGATGGGCCAAGAACTACATAAAGATTTAGTTATTGCCAATTTATAGCGAAGCCTAATGAGCCAGTATTCACAAAGCGCTTGGGACCTTCAATTAGAAGTATTACCTTTTATTATTTTCCATATTGTAACACTTGGGGGCAAAAAACAAAACAAAACAAAACATTCTGGTAACAAATTGCAGAACAATTAAATCCAAGTGAGTGTCCACACAGAAACAATAGAAGTGGGTAATTATATACTGCTGACAGGAGGAATGTGAGCCAGGGATGCTGCACAACTGCCGTGGCTTTGTGGGAATCCCAAATGGCATTCAGAAAACATTTCAAGGGGATCAAAGCTGCCTCACGGGCGCTATACAAATTCACCATCATAAACACTGAATAATACATTACACTAATCTGATTGCTATTGACTGTTACAGTTGCCTGTGTGACCTTGGGCATACATTAATCAAAGGGAGCCGTTCATATTTCCATCCTGTATCCTGCAGCGATGAGAAAAACTCATCTCAAATCTCTTCTTGTCCCTCTATCTCTCTCTGTTCCATGTTCTGTCACTTGGAAATGGAGGCTGGTATTAGGAGGGAAATGGCTTTTTCTACCCTCCCCTCTTTATTTGAACACATATGAATGCTCTGATATAAAATAAAAACAGGCACCTTTTTTGTCCACCCACATGCTCTCTGAAGCTAATTTAGCAAGTGTTGCCATCCTAAAGAGCATTTGAACTTTACAGTAATTGGTTTCTCAGCAAAGTCTTAAACTAATTGGAGGCATTCTTCAGAATTTCACCAGATTAGCTTATTATTTACCCCAAGAAATGAGGCGTCATGAAAATGAACGACCCCCTTGCTCCTGGAGTGCAGTGTGCACAGTGTGCTGCTCACATGAGGTTCATCGAGGCTTAAACTGGAGAATCCATCTCTCACCAGTTCCTTTTCCCTTTGTCATTAACAGAAGACAGTGAGTGCAAGAAAGAACTGACAACGTGTTGAAAACAAATTGAACAGGCATTGCTTTGCATGCATTGATTCTCTTATCCTTCCCCTAAGGCTATGAGATGATACTTAAGCGTATTAAATTGGAAAAAAAATCTGGTTCATGGGCTGTCTGGTGTGCTTGCCTCCTGCCCCAAGTGGGTCTTTGAGTATGGAGAGCCTTCCCCTGGAGCATGTTTAATTCCAACAGCAGAGCTCTCCGAGCTCGGTGTAAAAAAAATATAAAATCAGGTGAAACTTAAAAATATTCTAATGAGTTGGGTTTGATATGGTTTCAGAGCATTGTCATGCAAATATGCTTCTTTAACAGCATTATTCTGTTACCTGAGAGCTAAGCATGACAGTCAAGAAAGTAAAGGTCTTAAAGAGGCTCAGATTATTCCCCAAGCAAGTGTTCTAAGTGCAGTTATATTTAAGATAAAATTTAAACTAGTTATGGTAATACTAATACTATATGAATAAGTGGTTCTACAACCACGGGTTTTAAAATGATTGATTTAAAAATAAATAAAATAGTATGAAATCTTGCAATGTTGGTACTAAAAGCTCTCTCTGTGTCTCATCAGAGGGTACTGAGAGGGAGGTGCTGAAGCATACCTGGGCACGAGGGAGAAATAAAGCGGAGCAGGCTGTATATTTACTCCTGCCAGTCAAGTAATCCTCCCTCCCGGCAACATGAAAAAAATCACAGAACTTAATTAAGAGGCCCCATTTCGTCTACAAAGCCTTTTACGGTCTGTGGCCTTTTCTCAGATACACTTACTTTTTCCATCAGTCACATCAGTACCTCCAGGTTGCCGCAGAGAATTGCCAGGGGACCCCCTGGAAGCTTTCTCCTTTATAAATTTTTCACACTAGTTCTATTACCTGAAGTGGACTTCCACACAGTAAGAATATAGCCTGATCCCCCACAGACCTTTACCAACCCACGGTGCGTATGCCATGATGAAGAAAAATAATGTGTGTACACCACTCTTACTCCTTTTTCTCATTACACAGCAGCTCTTCTTCACATAAGAGAGAGTTTCAGGACAAATTAATGGATATTTTATGAAATCTGAAGAGTGGTTTTAAAAGATGTACTGAATTTTGTAAGGAGAATCTCAAAGCCTTATTAATTCCTTGGATGCAGCTATTGAATGGTCATTGAATGTGGAGGAGAAATGTTAGATGTTCAACCCCTTGGAAATGAAAACTGTTTATAGAGTTTTTATGTGTTTATGGGTTCTTACCCAAATGACTCAACACAAAATGGTCACACAAAAGTATTTTTCTTGTCCCTACTAACTTCCCTCCTCACATCCTACAAGAAAAACTTAATTCACCACCCATGTGGAAGTCAAAATGGGAGGATTGCGGGCTAGTGCAGATATGGATGTTTCAAGGGGAAAAGCTAACTCTAGGAGTGAGAATTCATTCCTTGAAATCCAGGCTCAAGAAATTATTTTAAAGCATGGCTGAAGACTGCATCCTACAACATCTAGCTGCTTTGTAGCCCTGTGAATCTCTTTTTACAATGTGCTCCTGACTTGCACCAGAAGAGGCTGGAGTTAAGGAACCTCATCTCACACAAGTTCAAATCCAGTGTAACTTCTGACTCTTGTGGGTGTTACTTTTGATGTATACTCATGATGTCAAGAGGAAAATCAGATCAAGAAAATATAAATCAAACTGAGAACAACACTGAGCATCAAGGTACTAATTCTATCCCCCAAAACAGCCCTTACAACCTGCAGAAAGACAGAAGACAATTCCCCTGGTGCAAGAACAGCAGATTTATGTTGAGCTCTGGTCCTGGTGCAGGGAGATGTTGGAGGTGAAAGGGTCTGCCCTGCATGCTATTAAGAATCTGTGTCTGTCTGGACTGTCAAACTGTCTGTAGGCAGCTTTGGGAGGTTGTCATAAATTAGTGCACCCTTGCATTGGGGACTGTTGATGAGAGCCAAGTTGGTTTAAAATTATCTTTTTACTGTGCTTTGCCTTCAGGAACCTCAGCCTCATGTTTCTCCCAGTGGAAGGACTACAGGAAAAGAAAGAATAAGTGTCTGAGAGTTCTTCCCCAAACCCAAACTCTCCCAAATGGCAGAGCAATGTTTTCTTCACCTTCCTCCAGCTGGTCTTTAAAACGTGCCAAAATGTTTTGTAACTTGAGTGAATGTGCACTGGCTGGAAAGGGCTGGGCCACCAGTGCATAAGCAGACATGGTTCAGTGTGCTCTGTGAACAGCCCACAAAGCTCTGGGCAGATGTTCACATAAGCCAACAGCTTGTCTGGTGGAATCTTAATTATTTTTTTTTTTAGGAGGCATATTTAAAAGGATGAGGCAATTTGGCCACTTTATGCCAGCACTGCTAAATGTGACTATATATATTATAAAAATCTGAAATCAAAAAGCTTTGAAAAGAAGGAGGGGGGAAGGCATAGGAACAGGCAAGTATTTTGTGCATTAGAAAATTTTACAGCTTACTGATCAAAGCACAAATCTTGAAATTCCTTGGCTGGAAATTCCTTGCCTTGTTGAAATTTGCAGGGAAGTGTGATTGAAAGGGGAGATGTGTTTTGGGGTGCACGGGGGGCATGTTAAATTGCAATAGCCAATAGCATAATTAAGTAATAAAACTCTCTAAGTAGTAATTATAGGACACGTATAGGACAGAGTTATAAGGAAGGAAGCCAAAGGCCAAGTGACCAGCTATCTGAGAAGTGTGACCGTTCCCTGGAAAGGCCCAGCCCAGAGTGCTGTTGCTGCAGTGCAATATAATTTAATAAATGCCAAAGAGTAAGGCCGAGCTTTACATTTCAACTCTGTGCTGATGGCAGCACCTCCCATTAGTCTCCCAGCCTACAAGAAAAAGAGTCAGGGGAGCTGCACAGGGCCCTTATTGTGAGGCTGAGCACACCATTGCTCACCTCCTCTGAGCTGGGCTGTGATACCCAGAATGACCATGTCTCATCTGTCCTGTCACTTGCTGAACCTGGTGCAAGCTGAGCCAATAGATTTTTCTCCAGACAGGTCTGGGGATGCTCAGTCACCTGAGGATGAGGTGGGTTTTAGAAAGATTCTCTTCCTTGTCTTGTAGCAATTGCAACAGCCTCCTATGGAAGGTGCAGTGTCTTATATGAGTGTATCTAAGATATCACTGAAACACAAACTGGGGATAATTCCTATTGCTGTAGATTTCACACAGAAAAGTTTCTACTTAGTTCCAAAGAAATAAAGGGGGAAAAAAAATAATCTTATCACTATCTCAATACAGAGATACTTTTAATTATATTTTTCTCTGAAAGTCTTTCTGTCTGCTGCTTCAGGAACAGAGGCAGTAAATCCATTAATGAACTAAGATGCCTTAGAGTCATTCAGACTTCAAGAACTTGTGGTTGGTCTGAGATCAGGACTGCAATGGTTTTTCCCCATTATAGGTTAGTACTCTTGATGTACACTTGTCAACATTTATACAGACGCAGTCTTCTGTTGAGAATTGCTGCCCTGCTGCTAAGCATACATAAAAGGCCTAAACTAGCTGCTATTTAATTTCATCTTCTGTGCCTACTACTCATGGAATAGGAGTTCTTAACTTACCTTCTTTAAACACTTTGCTATTTTTTATCTCTTTCTACCATCACCCTCTATTCCTCTAAGATATATAGTTCTAATCTTTTAATCTCTCCACACACTGCAGCTTTCTGCTCCCTTAATCATTTTCACTGCCTTCCCTAGACCTTTTTTATTTCTGCTCTATCCTTCTGCAAGCCTGGAGAGCAAAGCTGAGCAAAGTATTCATGTTGAGGCGTCACTTCACATAAAATCTACACAATAATTTAGTGTTCTAGCTTTTCCTTAATGCAAACGAACATTTAATTTGCTTTTCTGGCCACCATTTCTTATTGAATAGATATCTTGTTGGCAATGATGCCTTGCTCCTCTCCTGACTACCTACAGTTAATTTAACACTAACTCCACACCTAAGTTGTTTAAAGTGTTTTCCTTTTCCTCTTGGTATGCTTCACCTTATGCTTACTCAAACTGAGCTGATCCCTGAAATGTAGTTGAGCTCTTTAAGAGACTCCTGAAATAATTTACAGTTTTATTGATGCTTTTGGCTATCTAAATTGTTATTTTGGCTCAGCAGTAGGGCTGCTCCGGGGGTACCACACCACTAGCCTTATCCTGACACGGTTATTATTCTTCCCTTCATAAGGGAACCAATGCCCATGCAGCTGCTTACTCGCTCAAGAAATATTTATTGGAGACTATTTAAAACCACGTTGCAGATGGAGATTTTTGAAAGCTACTGCCTTCTTCGTTCTGCTGCAGGGACACAAAGAAGTGTAATAGACTGGAGAGAAAGGATTATTTTCTTTTACAGAGCAGTGCAGTTTTGTCCATGAGATGACATTAAGAAATGGTTTAGAACTACTGCATTTTTAGCTCATTTATTTGATTGAGTGCTGTTCCTCTTTGTTTTCCAGGTGCTTCTTAAAACAAGAAATCCACATATATTATGTACCTTACAGTCCTTCAGCATACTACACACCTGACACTGTGCAAGGAACCTTGTGTGACTTAGGGTGTAACCTCAGAGCAGTAGCACACTTGGGCTACATTTTCCTATTTGGATAATGCAGGTCATGATAGAGACTTTTTTTTTAAGTATGTTGAACCCATCCACAGCAACTATAAGATAAAGAACTTTTTCCCTCTAGCCACATGATGCTTTCAAGTGCTACCACATCTTACCATTTTTCTATAAAATCAACTCTTAAATCAGCATAATACCAATTTGCCATTGAGGCCAGTGACTGTAAAAAAAGAGCAGTGATAGAAGAACACATATTGCTCTTTTCTATTTGCAAACTGTTGTAAACACAACCTTATGAACATCCAGGGAGGCTGTGTAGGCACAAGAGCCTGCCCATAGATTTCCAAGGACCACAGCACTTGTGTCCTGCATAAACCAGTACATGCTGAAAGTTGAAGGTACCTGGTACCTGAGGCTGCTTGCCCAAAGATCATCTCATTACTGCAGTCTTTCTGAACATATTGACACTAAAAACCAATCAGCTATGTAAATAAAGTAAAATGTCTTACTAATTTCAATGACAAAATTGAGTGCACACTTTAATAGGTAATAAAAATGCCTGCCTTCTTCTCCCTTCACCCACACTCTTCCTCAGCCTCAGTTATGAATCACTTCATTGTTCCAGCAAAGTGGCAGAGGAACGCTATGTTCTCAGCAATTTCCTTACTCTGTGTGTGTGTATGTGCATAAGAAACCTTTTCCTCCTTCCCTGCTCTCTCTCTTGGATCCTATAAAACAAAGATGGTGAGGACAGAGCAGGTGGGTCTAGAAAAGTGGTGTATGGCAGAGCCGATGGCTCTAAAAAAGCAACAGTTATTCCTGGAACAGCACAAGAAAGGAAGCATCGTGGTATTTACGTCTGTGAAGGTAATTCTGAATTATTTTTTTTAAATGTGAGATTGAGGAAGGGATTCTTTAATAATGCAGAAATTGAATAAAAGTTAAATATTATTATCACTGTCTATTAATAACCTTAAAACATACCCTTGCTGAAGTGGGTGTATATAGCAAATTCCAGGCTTAAAAATAGAAGCATAACATTAAATGGAAACTTAATTATATAATACTGTTTAATGCCTGTTTTGGTTGTGTATTAAGTAATGTTCCTGAACTACGTATCATCAGAAGTACTGAAAAAATGAAATCAAGAAATCAATTTTTCAATTGATTTGCCATGTAAACATGATAAAAAGTCTGCAAATATAGGAAATTTATGAGGACCATGTGTTTCACTTTCCTGCTAGAAACTCTACATATCCACTTAAATCTCAAAACTGTATTTTTGGATGTACCTTTCCAAGCAAGGCATCTTTGCTGAGCTGCATGTCAATAATTAGGCAAATAGACAAGCTAAAACAAATGCAAAGGCTTGTAGCAATAAATTCCCATTTCTAGAGCTGTCTGTAAAATAAAAATGGCAGTTAGAGGAAACAGATTTTAAAATTCAACATTTTTTGGGGTTTTTTTAAGGATAGTGAGATTTTGTGAAAGTTTCCTTCTTTCCTCTTTTCAAGCGTGTAATCATGTGATTCTGGGACTTAGGAAACTCCAAGATATATATATATATATTTGTGTGTATCTGGGAAATGGTGAACTATTCAGGACAAAGAGGAGTTTTAAAAGGCCAGATTTTCCTTTGAAATTGAAATTTCAGGTACACTAGTTAGCTGTATTGGCTGTATTGAGTACTTAGTTACTGGCTATTACGGTCTATGTGCTCCCCCTTGTGTTTGCTCTCATCCTTTTGCTAGAATTCTGGCTAGAAATACCCTAAAAGCTAAAAAAAAAAAAAAAAAAAAAAAAAAGTTATCTGGGGAAAAAGCAGATTTCAGCAAAACTTCAAAACTTCTATCTCTTATCTCATCTCTGTGAAATACGAGAAGCCTTTCAGAATAAAAAGAGAAAAGTTATTTATGGTTCTTAGTCATGGTCACACTTCTGTCTCTCTGGTCTTTCAGGAATCAGTCTCTGAATTGTTCCACGTCTTGACTGAAGCAGTTTAATGGCAAGATCAGGTCTGTGTGGAATGGGATTGGTGCCAGGGAGGTTGTTGTCTCCAGCTTAGATGCCCCCAGGACTCCCTGGTGACTGCTAATAGGCCAGAGGCAGTGAGGAGGAAGGGTTCACTTTCCCTCATCAGGGGGCTCAGAGGAGCTCTGCAGGAAGCCCCTGTGAAGAATGAAACCCTTCCTCCAAAGGCCTGGTCTGACATGCTGAGCAGCAAAGAAACCATCATAAATTGCAAATGCTGGTCATTTGTGCCACAACCAGATGTCTCAGTAAATCCATCAAAAATTAAGCTGTAGCTGATAAATGTCCTTTTTTGTTTATTTGTTGCTTAATATTATTTATAGCTTCAGGGGAGCCACAGGTGTTTGGGTAACAGGAGTGGAAAGTTTTCAAGTTCTGATATAATGTCTGCTCTAGAGGAACAGAAACAATTGTCATATTTAGGGTCAGGTGCAGGCTCCCTGACACATTCAGAGGTGAATGGTGTATGCTCCTGAATTTTCTTGATGATGTTCTACGTTGATTTTTCTGAGACCACCCAGGCAAATAATTTAAAGTCAGTGCTTAAGTTTACTCATGCCTTGGATGAGCAATGCAAGATATAAAGTGACTGCCTCCCACAGACCCCACGACTCTTTAATTTATGTTCCTACGGTGACTTAAACTGTTTTGCTTGAGTTTATAACTGCAAGACCTTACTACTAATTCAAAAGCAACAAGTGCCATGAATGAGCTGTGTACAGATAAACAGATCTGTGGATAAACAGATTGGTAGTACTTATCATCTAGGAAAATAAAGTTTGTAACTTTTTTACTTTATGAAATTCTCCCAGGGTCTCTCCCTGACCAGGCATTACAAGCTCTGCTTCCGTCCTGTAGACTCCAGCTCCTGAGCACAGCTTTGTAGTGACTAATCCTTTCCCTCTGCACAGTATTACACGGATAATTGTGCAGATACTGTATGTCTTTTAGCAGACTTTCTAGAATATCTTGCACTACCATACATCAGATCTTTTATTTAAAACCTTCAGTTCGAGTATTTAACAATCTTTTTTTTTTTCTTCAGTCAATTCACTTTGGCCAATTCCTAAGCAGATGCAAGAATAAATTTTAGATAAATTTCAGGGGATACTTATTGAATGTTAAATACCACTAGGCAATTATTTAATGAGGTTTAACAAGTATGTAATAGATAGATTACTTATGACCTAGATGTGAAACCTCAATGAATATGTTTAATCAATTGGCATTCAATTAACATATATTAGGTCTTTCCTACAGCACCATGCTTTATTTTAGTTGTCTGGCTGACAGACCAGGCTTTCATACTTGCTAACTACTTGCTGCCCATAATTTTAGGTACAATATTGTACCTGTAATAAAATAATTTAAAAATAAATTAATTGCAAACATGGTCTTGATAAGTTTATCAGCCTGTGATTGCCCATGTAGAAGTGTAAATCCCATTTGGTGTACCAGTATATTAAATTATCTTCTCTGCATTCACATCTGTAGGGCCCTTCCCATGACCCAGAGAGCTGTGTCCATACCTTTTTTTCTGATTCAGCAGCTGAAACTATCTAGTCCCCTCCTTTGAATGACAAGATTTTCATTGGCTTTGAAAAGGCAATATAGGATTGAAATGGAATGTAAATGAGCAGTGCTGATGGATATCCTAGGGTGGAATTACAATCTTGAAACATCACAATGAATCCAGAAACTCCTCTGCATCTCTGTAATGCTACAGTTTAATTAGAGCTCAATAAGGAACAACACATTTGTTGGGTCTTTGACCAGTTGTATTCATTAATTCACATGTAGCTTTGTGCTTTTTGTTCTCATCAGCAGTAGAGAAATTGTCTCCCTCCCAAAATTGTCAGAAATAGATAAAGCACTATTAAATAACGCTGAAGGCAAGCTTAGCCAGAAGTGATGAGAAAGGAATTAATTTTCAGCGCCACTCTAAAAGTGCTCCAGAGGCTAGGTAGTGTGTGATGTCTTTAGCTTCCTGCAAAGAATTAGAAACGTCCTTGTCCTACCTCTGTGAGCACAGACAGCTAAACCATGTGTTTCACATGCATGAAAAGAGCAAAGGAAGGAAAAAAAAACAACAACTAAAAAACATGGCTAAAGCTGAATAATATTTTCTGTAAACTGGTTAATTTTGCTACAGAGACCTACATCTTATTCCACCCAAGCTGATGCACACAGCTCTGCAGTATGGTTTCTAAACCTCCTTTGATCCTAGTCTAATTCCCATTTGACTTTACAGGCTTCACATCATTGTGTGCTGCACAAAGCATGATGCAGCATTTTTTAGGAAAAACAAAATGGTTTTGTGAAGAAAGAAGTCACAGTGGGAGAAGTGTGAAAATGACCCACTGCTAACTGGCTTAAGAAGACACGAAATGCCAGTTTCAGTTCAATTCCCCTTCTTTTGAACAGAAGTCTCAGTCCACCCTGAGGGAAGAGCTGATATGGAGCTTCCAATGCTAGAGAATCCTCACTGCACATCATTTAAGATGGACCTTGTGCCAGGAGAACAGTTGTGTGCCTTTGTCCCATTTTAATTAATATCTTTATGTTGAAATAGGTTTCTTTCTGGAAACACTGTGCCTCTGGCTCATTTGCCATGTTCTGTACTCCCAAGTACTGCTTTCTAGCACCAAATCTCATCGTTCCAGGCAAACTTTGGTGTCAAAATGTGAAGGGCTACAAAACAAGAAGATACATTTTGTTCTTTTCTTCTGCAGAAAGGACACCCTGCATGATTAAAGTAACTGGATTTTGATCATCATTTCCCATTTGCACTGGGCTCTTTACAAATTGAAATGTAAAAGGTCAAAGCTCCAAAAGCATTTTTCATTTCTAAAGAGGGTTGTTCACCACTGTAATTTAATAGCCATGCCAAAGATGATAAGATTTTGGAATCTGTCCATGGCGTGTATTGATGTCACAGGTCAAAAATAAAGGCTTCAATGTAATTTATTTCTCAAAGCACAGTGAAGATAATAACTCAAGCACAGAGCAATATGTTAAAACTAAATTATATTCAATAAAGATGACTTATGCCAGTCTTCTAAAAACTAAATACACTTGGCTCAGTTCAAATGTGCTCATTATTGTGGTATGGTGGCCTCCAAGAGGTACTTCAGCATTGCACCACGGTCAGCGTTCGGTTCTGGATCTAGGCTGTGGGGTTTGAGAGCACTCAAGGGGGAGGAGATTGTTCTTCCTTTCTCTCTTGAAAATCTGACATGAGGGAGCATTTTCCTGCACTGGCTGCTTCTTCTGTTTTGCTTTCTGCTGGATGGAATGATGCATAAAAACAAAAATTTGTTCCTGCTATAAATAGTCAGTGCATGTGATACAAGGGGGAGGAGAGCAGATGCTGCACACACAACTTCAACTGGAGTGTCACATGTTAACTCACAGCTAGGGATGGGGGAAGGGGGTACTTCCAAAACATTGGGAAAGAAAATTATCAACAGAATAGGTACAGAAGAGGCAGCCAGTTACAGAATCTCCTCTTATAGCCAAACTGTAATTTACAGTGTGCAATTTCACCTTGAGATTCAGCAGTTGGTCCATCCTTAGTGTTTCACCTAGCGGTCTGAGGGAGGAGGTTGACAGTGATTTTGTTCTCCATGTGGATATTTACTGGATGCACAAAATCCAACATAGTCATCATCTGAGCTTCACTCTTACAGCAAAACAGCAATCATCAAGTTGCAGTATCAGCTCCAACAAACCCTTTAGCTCTCACTCTTTTTTATAACTATTTTAGCACGTTGCTTCTGCTTGTAAGAATTCCTCCACAGCATTCTCTGCATACCTCTCACTTGAGGCAATGAGACTTGATTTGGGCTGCTTGCTTTGCCTGGGCACCACTGGGTTATTTTAGGCAGTAACTGTTCCTGAGAATTTGTAAAGTCGTAAAAAGGTATTTGATTTCAGAGAATGTCATAGGTTTATGTCTTCAGCTATGGGTTCAGTTCTTGAGTCTCTTGTAAGAGCTGAAGAGACAAACTGCACATCCCAGATACAGAGCCACAGGGCTGCCCCAGTCTCTGCATCAGCTGCTGGCAGCCAGGATGGTCCACACTGATAAAAAACAGCATAACCATTCTCCCCTGCACCAGCAACCGAGGGGCTGGTGACAGGCTAATGGGAAAATACCACAGGTCATAAATATAAGGGCATCCTTCCCACTTCTAGAGGCTTATTATGGCTCTGACCTTTGGGGACATGGGCTTATTTCTGTAGCCAGTGGAACTAGTGGTTTACATATAAATTATCTGATGAATGTAGCCTTGTTTCCTTTTCATGAATCATTCATTACTTGCATCCAGTTCTGGCAAAAGTGTGCATTTTCCATAATTATCTTCTGAGTCCTTTGAGGAGAGCTGAGCTCACAGGTGAAGGCTGTTTGCTTCACATAGCCCGGGATCAGGCAGGTAACGCTCCTGATCGGATTTGTGCCTCCTTCCCTGCATGGCTTAATTGTTTCAAAGCAGCTGTAAAATGATGCTGCCAAATAATTTTCTTCAGAGACAAATTCATTTGCTTTCCTTCAAAGATGTGTTATGAACTGCATCTGTCCTTCAAACTTCCCTATAGATAAAAATGTTCTTTACCTGCACTCGGACAGCCATTACAGAACATATTCCAGCCCACCACACCCAGGCTGCCCCATCCTTCTCCAAGACCATCACATAAGAACATGTTCCCTGGTCCTGACACCCAGGTCCTATTGTTCTCAGGTCCTTTGTAGTTCTATTAAAAAAATTTGCAGTACATCCTTCATGCTTCACCTTACATGGCTGTTAAAGGGGTTTGCTCCCACCAATTCCTCTAATTTCAAGCCTAAATTATCTCCTGGTTAATTTAAACCATTTGTCTTCATGTCCATTGATATTATTTCTTCTAAGTAGAAATTTTATCCTCTCTGTATGTTTCACTCTCAGTCTTTACTTAAGTAAATCAGGTGCTTTTTTCTTATGTCAGGTGAACAGTCCTTGCATTCCTCTGATTGTCCTAAATCCCCTTACTGCACCGTTTACTGTTTGAATTCTTCACTCTCACACTTGGGGATGAGAACTGTGAGCATTATTCTGATGAGGTCAGACCAACATTTTAAAAATTGAATTAGTGCTTCCCTAGGCTTCTAGCCTCAACTGGAAATCCAACTTGGCTACATCTGATCATTTTGTTCTTGAGACCATATAACTGGAACTTAATAGTTAACCTGTGATGTCCAAGTCCACTCAAGTCTTTTCCCATCCTCAATCATTTCTGACAAATAGCAGAAATTCTTGCTACAGCTCCATAAGTACTTGTCCATATGTTATATATTCTTACTTTTTATCACTTATATCTTGCTCCAATTTTCAAGGTCAGTCTTCAGTTAACAGCCCCATCCTGGTTTGCATTGAGGATGCTCCTACCATCACTGGAGCTGTAAGTGTAATTGGCACGCTCATTCCCTTCCAAAGTCAATGCAGAAATGAAATATGTTCAGTCCCACCCCTGGTCCTCAGGGATGTTTACTGGTAACCTCACTTCAGAGTGAAAATTCCACTCTTAGGTGTTCCCTGTCACTGGCTCCTCTTTAGCCAGTGCTGTACCCACTTTACAGTTCCTGTATAAATTCTCACTGCGTTCAGTGAGAATTTATCAGTATCAGTTGAGCTGATAATTTCCCATGTGGCACTATATCAAATGGTATCTTCAGTCCAGATAGATGAGTTATCTTGCATTTCCTTTGTCTAGGAAAATAATTTATCTTACCAATTTTATCACAAACAGACATGGTTTGCCCAGAAGAATTTAATCATCAACAGAACGATCATGACTGCAACAGAAAATTTGAGAGCAGGCTGTGCTCCCCAGAAGCTCTGCTGGGTCGAGGGGAACCTAATTTCAGAGACAACATTGCCTGCACAGCTACCCCATGAAATGCCCCCCCCTGTCACTGGAGGCTGTGAATAGATGGTGACTCTCATTCCCAGTATAGAGGCCCAAGTCAGTGCAAGTGATGTATTCTCATACACAGGCAGTTCCAGCCCAGCACTCCGAGGAGAGGAGCTGAAGCATTTACCTATTTTATTTTAGTTGCTGTTATATATCTGTTTATTACAAGGAAAAAGGTGCATGTTTTTACACAAAACTGATATGTTTAGTGTTTCATTTTATGTTTTGAGTAGTAAAGCTATTCAGTGTTTTAAGTGTAGTATTGGGTCTTTATGCCAACAATTGGAGTCTAAGATAATGGAACCTAAAGAGAGAGATTTTTCCATTCCCACATCATTTCTGAAATATGGAGTGATCAAATGCACTCAGTAGAAGGTTTCTACCAGTAAATCTTCAGTAAAAGTGCCTTGAAAAGTTAGATAAAAAGATTGTAGAAGGGAAAATGTGTTGAGATTTTAGTAAAAACTTACAAAAGTTTTGTGAACATTCCTTAAAGGCACTGCAGTGGGTTTTCTCTAATTGTGATATCCTAATGTTTCTCCCATGCTTGTCAATATGATGGTTTGGGTCTGTTTCAGCACAGCTCTTAAGTAATGAGCATTTGTATTAATTGGAACAAAAAACAAATGTTCTTAAAGTTAAGCACAGGCTTAATTCTCTGCAGGCTCTGGTCTCTGCCGTGACTGGAGAAGCAGACTTCCCTGAGAGTTGAGAAATGGAATGCACTTCTCCAAATGCCATCCTCCCTGCAGAGTGATTAAGGGTTTGTTCATTAACAAAGGGCTCTGCATGGGGCAGTATGAAATTCTGGTCCTTCCCAAAAAGGGCAGATGCTGCCACATCCTGCAGCAGGGAACTGCTTCATTCCCTTCCCGTTTCAGTATTCACATAAAGAACAAGAATCCAAGAAGGAGTGTTTGACTTTTCCCTGTCTTCTGCACATCGCTTAGCTGGTGTTGGGCAGATGAGGAAAGGGATAATATGAGCCATGCTGTCTGAGCACAGCAAGCACTGTCTTGTGCTGTGGAAGTCTGGTGCTGGTCCCCTCAGGGTGCCTGGCTCTGCTGTGGGATATCCTGAATGTGCATCGCAAATATTTTCTCCATTTCTTGGGTCCTAATCTTCACAAAACCCTGGCTGCTGATGACAGCCTGAATTTTCTGTGTTTCCAGACCACTCAGAAGTGCTTGTCCCTCCAGGGTGTCTGGTTTTACATTCCTGCTTGTGCACATTTCCTGAAGTGAACAGAAATGTGGGACTTATCTGCACACATAGTTGATACGATCTTCTGCTAAACCTGCCCATGAGCAATTATGCATGAAAAGGGCAATTACACACATACAAAATCTAAATTATTGCCAAGAATTGCGTGTACATTTTTGTGCAATATACAGACTATTGGGCCCCAAAGACATAAACACTTTTTCTTTTTCTGCTATCAAATCACTCTCTAGCTTTGCAACAAGAAATGGAATATATATGATTTATATTAGAAAAAAAATATTATCAGAAAATGAATATGGCCACATCAAAATGTAGATCTGTCCCCTTTCTCACCACTCCTCTCTGTTCTGGTTTTGACTGGGATAGAGCTAAAGAAGATGACAACCAGCATGTCCCAGGGCTTGCCCAGCGTCCTCTCCCATCTGCCTGTACTCCATGACTCAATGATTTTCAGAGTCAAAGAAGGAATTCTAGTATTTAATAGCCAGATTATTCACTAATAAATGGATTATTCTCACAGATAAAAACTCAAATATGCAATAAACCAATTCTGTTTGCTCACATTTGTCCATATCAATGTAGTGTCTGATGAGTAAATATGCTACAGTCAGCAGATTCCCTTTCCTACCTTTGCACCTTGGTAATGAGAGGGAAAGGAGAGGTGAGAACTAAGGTTTCACTGTTGTGTCTCCAGCGTGTGCCCATAAAGATCTCTGCCAGCATAGCAGGCTGTCAGAGGCAGGTAACAGCCAGCCAGCCCTTCCGTGAACCTTCTCATGGTGCACCTTTGTCTTTGGCTGCAAGAAGGGCCAAAGGGAGAAATGTCTTGTTTCAAGGCATCTCTGGTGGGAGTTGCTGGTGGTCCTGCAGCAGCCATAGCCCAGCTCCAGTGTGGTGTCCCTGTGGGCAGTTGGGTGTCACCCAATTCACCAATTGACATGTGGGATTTAAGACCAGGTCATTTCACCATGTGTGGAGACACCTTCTTGATAAAACGGTGAAATCTTTAGTGGCCCTTCCTAGGAGGCAAAAAGAGGGATGGGGGGAAGTAAAGAAGACAGACAGCAAGAAAATGTTGATTTGCTTCATAAACTCCCTGTTAGTGAGGCTGAGAGCATTTTCCTGCGTGACAGCCCACAAAACACTTGGCATGCTCTGCATTGTCACTGAGACGTGGCCAATAAACTTTATGCCAGTAAATGTTCTCATTTAGCCAGTATATTTCTATAACTCCACTTCCCACTGTCACAGGTACTCAGATTTAAAAAATAAACCCAGACTTTATGAAAGTACATTTAATGAGAGTTTAATGTTCACACAGTAAATTTGTGAGCAGCTGGATGTGTTTTTAAGTTTCCTTGACGTCTTTTATTTGTTTAATACATGGGTCTATAAAAGCCATTTCTCTGAGCCCGCTAATGAGCAATAGGGGACTTGCAGCTCTTTAAAACCTGGAACAAGGCATCAAAATGAACAATGCAGTACAGGCTGCTGGAGCAGGGAGCTCCAGATGTGACAAGCGGTGCTTTATGGTGCAGGAAGATGGAGCACCAGACACATGGCTGCAGTGTCACACCAGACATGGGCTTGCTCACAGAATCCTGAAGCCCTGCTTTCCATTGAACTGAATACAAGCTAACAAACCTGCTCCCCCTGGATGCTAATGAGCTCAGCCAAGTTGCAATTGAAGCCTCAGTATAGAAAGATTAAGGAGATGTGGGGGTGGAAGAGATAGGTCCTCTATGAAGGAAGAGATAGGTCCTCTCTGTGAATTTGAAGTAGACTTCCTCAGCTACAGCCAGGCCTTGAGTCATCTGCACCATGGAGGGCTTTTCTGTGATTTAATTTCCAAACTCTGCACCATGCAGCTCATGCAAAGTGAGAAACGATCCCCAGGAGCAGGAGGATCAGTAACCATACCAGCCAGCACCAGTGGCACAGCTAAGTGTGCAGTGCAGGATCAGCTCCTATCACGCAACAGTAGCACAATGAGCCCTGGCATTTACAGGAGATGCTGCCATGGAGAGCACCAGGGTCAACACTGCTATCACCTTGCCCTTCCATGGCACTGTGGGTGCTGAGGCTTTGCACAAGAAATAGCTATGAGGAGGCAGTGCCCATCCACATACATCTTAGAATCACAGAATGTATTGGGTTGGAAGGGAACTCCAAAGGTCATCTAGTCCAACCCCCCTGCAATAAGCAGGGACATCTCCAACTAAGTCAGCCTGTTTAGAGCCTTGTCAAGCCTGGCCTTGAATGTCTCCAGGGATGGGGCCTCTACCACCTCTCTGGGCAACCCATTCCAGTGATCTATCACCCTCAGATTAAAGCACTTTTTCCTAATATCTAACCTAAATCTCCCTTTTTCTAGCTTTAAGCCATTACCCCTCATCCTGTCACTACAAATCGTTTGTACAACATTTCCTATCAGAAAGATGAAGATACTAGTTAAAGAAAAATATTTTGTAATGTATTTTGGTTTGAAAAATAGTTTCAGAAAAAGAAATACTTAGGGAAAAAAAATCAAAACTAAGGTATTATTTCTTTATATCTTTGGAGAAAGCATTTTTAAGTTATATTACAAAAAAAATTATCTATTTTATTTTAAAAGACCTTAAAATGGATAATGAATGTCTTTGGCTTAATGGGAAAGATTTTTTTTACTTTGATTTCACTAAATTAATTTTATAAATCGCTTCAGGTTGATGTGAAAGATTTCTTTTTACATTTCCTTATTTGGGTTGTGCAACAGGCAGGAAAAAAAATCAGTTCTTTGCACATCTTTACTCTTAAATATATTGAATACCTCTGTGGAGATGGAGAGGATGGGAATTCTTGCAAACTGAGTAATTCAGATGAATAGTGTCTTCAAAGTCAATTACCACTGTGCAGAGATGATACCTATTTCTGCCTCATCTGGACTCTCCAGCTCAATTTTTTCTCTGCCCAGAACTTTCTGAAGTTTTCCAGGCAAACTCACAAGGGATCCCTCTGTTGTACATACAGATTAATTACAGCAGGGAGGTTTAAGGCAAGTCCCAAATCCCAGAATCACAGTACTGCATAGTAAATAACTCACTGATACCTCTCTGTGCCTTTGTCCTTCTTTAGGAGTCAGGTTAAGGACAGCTCTAGTCCCATCTGCTTCGGACTCACCAAAACGTTACAACAGTCTAGTTTTCGCCAAAAAGCTGATGACTGAAAGGCAGCCCAGGCCCAAGCACAGTCTGCCAGGATCTCCTGACAAGTCACAGCAGGGTCCTTCTCACAGACTATATCAAATTAAGGGAAACAACTCTGTTAATATCATGAATATCACGTATATTACTGCTCATGAAAGACATTTCACTTCCCTGCATGACTATTGTTTTAAAATAGGAGAGCTGATTGCAACGCTCTGCCTGCCCAAAGTAGCTCTGAGTAAGCAAAGCCATGAATATAAAGCACTTTATCTGCCTGCTGGAACTGTCCACCATGGGTAGAAAAGCACTATATTACTTCTTTCCCAACGTTTGTGTCCATTATATGCCTTCCTGTTTAGTCTGGCAATGTGCCGTTATGCTTCTCATTCTCTATTGCTAGGGAGATAATAAATAAGGCCAATTTTTCTTATCGGAGTTGCAGGAAGAAGACTGCTTCCTCCAGTGCAATGTAAATGCCACTTTTCATTCTTATTTTTATGATTCTTTAGCCAGTTATGGATCCATGTAGCTGTGCTTATATCAAAGCCAGTTTTAATTTATTTCAAGATTAAAATTTTATGAGAGATTGCATCAGATGCTTTTCTAAAATTCAAATAGACTACACCCACCACATTCCCTTCAGCTAGTAACTGTAATTCTGTTTTAATAAGATATTGAATTTGTCTGCAAGATTCTTATTTTTTTCTCTAGAATCCCACTCTCAAAGAAATATTTATCTCCTAATATTTGTTTCAGATTTAGAAATACAGTGTATGGTAACTGATGTGTCATTCTTTCTCTGATTTTCCCATGAGTAGGACAATATTTGCATTTTCCTTCTGCTGGTGCTCCTCAGATATCTGTCTATAGTTTCTCAGAGCTTGAGTCAAGACAAGTATGTGGTTCCATATGGTAGTTCCTTTATCATTCTGGGAAGCACATCACCTCTCTTAGGTGGTCTTTGTATGTTTGAAATTTTCCAAGGATTTCCTTAATTTGCCGTATCTTCTTTTTGTTTTTTTGGTTTTCGTTTTTTTTTTCCCTCTTTCTCTGTTACTTATATTTAAAAACAGCTCTAAACCCAAATTTGGATCCACAGATCATACACAGATATACAGATCATATATTCTACTGTGCATTCCTGAGCTGACTGGGACATCTCAAACCATCCCACTCAGACGGACATGTAGGGAATGTGTCACTCTGTGAGAGCCTCTTCCTGACAGACAAGAGACTGGTTCAGCAGTAATGTATATTCTGACGCTGGGATGTACATACTCCATGTTGCAATGCTTTCCTCCACAGAAGATGAACCACCTCTTTCCAGAAAGTTTGAATACTCACCAGTGTGGAAGGATGTTTTTATTCTGTTATGTCCATAGTCCAGCCCATGGCCACCTTGTATCCAATTCCCTGTTGCCTTGATTACAGCAACATCTGCCTCATTGTAGCATATTCTTATCTCAGGTGGCCAAGTTGCTTCTGTCAATAATAAAAATAAGTAGCAGAGCATACAATGTATTATTGATCGGATAATAAATATTTTACTGTTTTTCAATAATTCAGCATTGCCTTAAAACAAAACAAAAAAACAAAATAAAACCAACCCAAAGCCCCATGACCAACAGAGGAAATTTCCCAAGTCCAGAGAGGGCTCTGGGAAGAACGTAAAAAGGATAAAATCTGTGTTAAGAGCAGACATGCCTATCTGATTTTAAAAAATGTTTTCAAGTTTGATAAAATAGTAGAGAGTTCAAAGCACTTAATGATTCACCTGAGCTGTGCTGGGAGGGTAAAATTTCTTTCTATTTCAATAATTTATCAGAAATAATGTTTCAGTGGGAAGTATACAAAGGGTTGCATTCTGATGGAACAAAGCAGCATCTGCTTCAATACCATGTCTACAGGTGATCTTTACATGACACCTCTTTCTTTCCTTAAAGAAACCATAAGCTCCTTCTCTGACACTACAGTTTGTAACAGATTTACTTATCTTTACCCTTAGGTGAAAAAAACCCCACTCTTCTCCTTTCAGTTTCAATGGACATACACCTGGTGATAGTGTTCAGATCATTACATATTCGCATTGCTTTTCTCAGTGGGTTTACTGGCAGAGCTATCCTGAAAGAGTAGAGCCCTTCACAGGAAAGACATTTCTACTCTGAAACGTGACTGTAGAAAATGACACCAAGGAATTCCATGGCTGCTGTCTTTTACCATATCTGCCCCATTTCCAGCTCCAGAGGGATGGTTTCCCTGTGTTGCAGAGTTTCTCATATCTGGTTCTGAAGCTCCTTTGGTCTGAACCAGGAGTTAGTCAAAACTTCAGCAGGGACTTTTTTTTAAAAATGCCTGCATTAGAGAAAATTTTTTTTTTACTCCCTGAATTTCCATCAATAGCTGTGAAATAATGGAAATATTCTTTCTCCCCCACCTTGTTTTTCTGCAAGAATTGTTTACCTCAGCAGGGTACACACAGCAATGAAATAATAGGACGAGGAAGATGAAGATGTTCATCCAGATGTTTCTTTCTCAAGGTTCCTTCTCCACTCGGCCCTGCTGTTCACACTGCAATAAATTTTGCTGTCACAAACCCAATCCATGACTACTGTCAGGGAGAGAAGGACTATGCCCATGGATTTAGTGCCTGTCACATTCTGGGCTGTCAGCTGTGCCATGGGCAGTGGTCCAGGCTCTGGCGTCTGCCTTAAGAAGGGTGAAATTGCCATCCAGAGATAGGGGTTGAAACTGTTCAGCTTCACCTGAGCATGAATCACCTAAAAAACCCCTTGATCATGTGCTAAGGAGGTACTTGTGGCTGTCAGTGACAGTTTTCTGTATGGAGATGGTGCAGTGCTAATCTTCCATGTAAAGAGAGAGGCTCCATTACAGGGCTGATGAACTTGGATCACTGTAAGAAGTCGGGAGACTTGCAAGCATCGTTCTCTGTCCTTTTTCAATTCTCTAGCCATCACCCTTCTTTCCATATTCATTACAAACACTTGTATAGCACCAAGAAGACACCCTGAGCCCAGGGGATGCTGCAAAAGGCAAGTCCAGCTCAGTTCAATGTAGCAATGTAGCACAGTTCAGCTCCAACAAGGGTACAAGCAGAAAAGCTGAGACAACTCCTGTGTCCCATCACACTCTGATGATGTGAACTCATGTAAAATGTTCTCACTGCTGGGGTTTGGATGCTCTTATAATTCTTTAGCTAGCATATAGTTTTTCTTTGCCCAGCCATTCTTAGAAAACTAATGTTATTTGATTTTATTTGGGTTCAGAAATTAAGTTTGTTAATAATACAGCAGCACAGAGCAGACCTAATTCCTGTGGATAGCGAACTCATTGAAAAAAATAGCCTAGTTGGGGGATGAATCGCCATTTTTCTATCAGAGTGGGGAGGTTCAGATTAAATGTGTTACTGATGCTGATTCTCTGCTCACTGAGCTGCAGTTCTTAATGGAGATCAAAGATCCCATTAGACAGATTTGATGAAGAGACAGTCCCTCATTATAGACTTTGAACAAGCTGAACTGAAACAAAACAAAACAAAACAAAAACAAACAAACAAAAAACAACCCAGGAGCTGCTCCTTCTCTCAGCACAGAACCTGGCTCTTCCTCCATTAGCTGTATGCTCATCTGAAACATCCCAAGTAAAGATTTTACAAGTTCTTTTCCAGACCTGCCAGAGTTTTAATGACTCTGCCCTGCTCTCTGACACAGACAAAGGAATGAGGGAATAGCTCATTAGTTTAAATTAATAATAAACAAGTAGGAAGAAAATGCTGTGAAAATAAGTCATCACAGTATTAAGGCTGTCAATGTAATTTAAATAACCAAACTGTATGGGATGAAAATGAGAAACTTGGTCTTTGGGATTGGGGTTTTTTTTTGGCTCACACACAGAGACATAATTTGTGCTCTTCCTGCTAATACCCATGACAAAGGCACACTCAGAAAGGACAAGGGTAGATGTCCATTAAAGGCTCCTATTCAAGGCAATCCTGTTGTCATTGACTTCCAGAGGAGCTGCTACATCACCACTGAAACCTGCACTTGCTGGCCAAGCAATTAAGTCATTTTTCCAGCAGTATTAGTGTAGCCTATAGCAGCTGAGAAGGTTCTGTACTAGTCAAGGGCATCACCTCTGGCACTTTCCCTGTCCTTTCTTGGCTGCTGTATTAATACATATATATTCTCGCAAACCTTGAGGTCCCATAGTACTGGGATCCCCTAATATTAGATTAACACACAATCAAACAGCTAAAAATCAACATTAGCATTTCCATGGCAAACATACTTTAAAACTTGATCTCATTCTGTATTGCAAATCTTTTTACCATCTCCCCGTATAATCATCATTCTGAGAAAAACAAACAAACAAACAAACAAACAACAACAAAAACACCCACACATGTACACACACAAAAAACCCAACCCAACCAACCAAAAAAAAAAAAAAAAAAAAAGTCAAATTAAACTTACTGGCCAAAATCTCTACATCCACAGAAGCCTGATGCACTTTTGAGTTTTAATCTGAGGGGTGTTTTAGCTGTCTGTTTGCTTTGTCTCCTCTTGATGACTGAAGATGTCCTTCCCTGGAAAGTTCTTACCATTTCCTGGCTCATGCTGTTTGCTTCCTACCTGGAGAGAATGAAACAGAGAGAAATTCAGCACAAAAGCCTCCAATTTGTTCCCTTGATGCAGCCCTAAGGCTGAAGCCTCAATCAGCTGCACACTAAACACTTTAGTTAATTGGCAACAAATTGGGAGTTATGAGCTGATTGCAATAAATATTTTATTAATTTTAAAAAACAAAAGGTTGTATCACTTCTAGCCCAGTTTGATTGTGCAGTCACACATATTAATACGTAATTGCCACATCAATTGGCAATCGTGAGCTCAGAAGGAGCTCATTATGAAAAATACTTCTCTGTGTATCCTCAGTAGGTGTCAATCAGCCTTGTGCCATTGAGATCAATGGAATTCAGCTTATTTATAGAGCTAAAGCTCCAACAATTCACCTGGAAAATAAACCCTATACTATGTTCTCATACTTAAGCTGGGCAGAGGAAGAATAGATGTTTCTCTGCATTTTTTATTTACATTAAAAAAGCCATTTTGTCTACATCTTGCCTGTGCTTAGAAATAAGCTAATTACTTTTTTTTCCTGTGAACTGCCCAACTAAAATACAAATATTCAAACACAATAATGTTAGAGTTCCCCACAAGCTATGCTTGCCTTCTTGGCTTCAGGAGATATAATTGCAAACATCTACCCTGAGTTGCTGTTGTGGGGCCAGGCTCATCTTCATCCCCACTGATGCTGCACTGCACACTCACACAGCATAGGGAATATCTCTGGCTGGGGGATGGGAGCCCATTTTATGCTCTTTCCATCTTGAGTTTTGAAGTTTCAATGATAAAATCCACTGCAGTGCATGAGAGAAATGTGTGGCAAAGCAGTGACAAGAAGTGGTTGAATTATTTATGGGGAATAAATTAGCGATGAGCACAGCCCCTTCCCGTCTCAGGAAGACTCAGTGAGATATCTCTGAGCTGGTGTAGCCTTGTGTAAATCAAGAGTAGCTCCAGTTAACAGACTTCTGCTGTGGGAAAAAGTGTCAGGATCAGGCCCATGAGTTGTGAGCAGTCTCTAGAGCCGTAGCTGGTGTTCTGTTAGAAAATGTGGGTTTCATTTTCATCAAAACAATGCACAGGAAACTGCTGATTTCCACAAGGGAAAAAGTAAAAATAAAGTGCTTCTGTCTCATTTTGATAAGAAAAAAAATCACATCATCTCCTTAGCTGACTCAATTCAATTCTTTTTCTCAATTATTATGATGTTCTTGCATTTTAGAAACAAAGAACCACAATAATAGCAAACATTTAATTCTATTTTTTGTAACATACTAGTCCTATGGAGAAGGTAAACAATTTTTCTCTTTTATTTGAAGGTTTTCTGTAGAACAGATACTCTGACCAGTTT
This sequence comes from Ceyx melanurus, assembly GCA_024611195.1. Lineage (NCBI taxonomy): Eukaryota > Metazoa > Chordata > Aves > Coraciiformes > Alcedinidae > Ceyx > Ceyx melanurus. The sequence goes on along the minus strand of JANHGL010010738.1, from coordinate 21,659 downwards.
GTTGTGTGGATGGGATGAATAATTTTTCAGCCTGTGTTTTAATCCTAAATTGTTTACTTTGACTACTTACTAGTTATTCTAGGGGATATTTGAGATGTCACTGAAGTAATTTTGGCTTTCCTTCTGCTCCTGGAAGAGAGGACAAACTGTTTAAGCAACAACAACAACAACAACAAAAACACAAAACAAAACAACAAAAAAAAAAAACCACAAATTATGAACAGTGAGTATAGAAATGTAAATAATTCATAAATCCCTGTTTCTGCTCATCCTGGCGCTCACGCATGGCACAGGCATTTACAAACAGCAACCCATTCGTGAAACAACACTCACACCCCCTGCTCCCTCACAATTTGCAAACAGCAGCTTGAAGAGGAGCAAACAGCTGCAACCTGTTGTACTGAAAGAGGCATGGTAAGGCACCAAAATTTTTCCACCACAAGGAAATGTGATTAGTCTGGTCCCATTATTATCTTCTACAAGAGGGCAGCTTTTGTGTGAGGGCTTGGGGCTTGCAATGTGGTGATCTGCCTCTTTATAGTCACACACCTTAATGCCCCAAGGATAAATTAATCATCTTTCACAGAAGATTGGGAGTACTGAAATATTTTTCAAATCTGAAGATGGGATGTGTGCTTTATTAGTAGAATCTGGAATCCTAGGATACCTGAACCAAAGGGGTGGTGAGGATGGCATTGCTAAGGGGCTTGACTCATGGCAGAAGATTTGAATGAAATTAAAAAATGAAAAATACTCAGTTAAACCATAGAGGTAAAAAAACCCCATACCCATTGAAGCATTATAATATTTAAGGATAGAGTATATAGAACAGCTCCTTAGGGCAGGATGCTTCACAGTAGGAGCAGAGCTGTTTGGATCCATGGACAACTGTGGCTCCCCAGTGTGTGGGGCAGGTGAGAAGTAAGCTGGACTCATGGCAAGGGTCCCTGCAGGACCAGGAGAAGCAGCCAGCTTGTGCCAAGGAAGGGAGAATCAGCCCAACCACCACAGTTTCCAACACATTCTCTGGGAAATTAATGTCTGTAGCAATAGTAAACTTTTCCCAGGGATGTAAGTCTCAATCTGAATTTCCAGAAGCAGTGAATTTATCCAATAAATAGAGCCAGACATTTCACTTGACAATGCTTCCATCTTTCCCTCAGTGCTCTGGTGCCTCTGAAGCAGGGATAAGTCATTGCACAGCTGACCAGAACAATGGCTGCTCCAGGCTCCCAGGACCTCACAGCAGGTTTCTCAGACCCAGTCTCTAGGTAAAAAACAGGATATCCTAATGGTGGTGCCTGGGGGCCACCAAAAATGTACTTCACACCAGCCTATGCCAGCAGATGGCTTCAGGAGGTATGCAGGGCATTGAACCTTTCATTTAAAGAGGTACTTGAGTAAATAAACAATTAAGAATATTGCATTGTAGACTTCTCAGTTTGACATGGGGATCAAGGGTTTCTCCCACCATATTGCAGTCTCCATGTTGTCATATGGAAAAAAATAAATTGACATCAGTAGTTAGTTGAGAGTGGATAAATTTGAGTTAACTCTGCAGATCCAGTTCCCCAAGCGATGATAGATTAATCGTTAATCTCCAAGAAAGTGCAATTTTACTATTGGCTGCCTTATGACTTCTTTCTCCCTTAATTTTTCTTTTTTTTTTTTCTTTTTTTAACCAGCATAGTCAGTCCCTGTGTTTTTCTTCTCCTAAGAAAAGGGCTATTAATTATATAAGGTGAAACAAGAAGGGGAGGAGAAATAGGTGGCAGGAGTGCCAAGACTTTCTCATAGTATGGGTCTCTGCAGTGTTTTATGGTAAGACAGAAACAAAACCAAAACCAAATACGCAAATCATGATCAAACATCCTACTCCACCGCTCTTCCAGTGAAGGAAGTTTCCAGGGTCAGAGCTGGGTGGATGAGCTTTTCCAGCGGCCCCTGACATCACCTTACAGATTGCTGCCAACTCCCCACATTCTTAAATCCCTCTTTGTGTTTTACCCAGCCTAATTGTTTAATTCCATTTAGTGGATACATTGCGGGAGCAAAGCTCTGCTCCAACAATGCTAATGAGCCTGGGTTAGAAGTTAAAACACCCACTAATGTGTTTAAATGAGTTCTTACTGGAGCTTTACAATCAGCTGGAAGACGCTTGGCTTGTACTTTTGGTGGCAACGGGACAGGACAGGGTCAGCCTCAGGTTAAGGTCATTCTTCCCACACCTCAGCTCTCACTCTGAGCTCCTCAGATTAATCACAGCATACTGAGAACACCTGAAAGAGCTGAAAAGTTCCCACGTACCTCTTGAGCTCTGCTCTTCAGACTTTTTTTTGAACATCAGTGATTTGGGTTTTTCATAAAATAATTCTTCTTAGGAAGAGGAATCCCTCTCCCTAGAGGAGAAGGGAGTTTATCGTAGCTGATGTCCCTCATACCACCAAAAAAACATTCTGGGGACCCAGTAGCTCCTTCACTCCCCTAAGATCAGTTCTGCAGCTATAATTGATGGTTCATTCATCAAGTCTTTCTTCTCCCAGTAAATACACTTCCTCATAGCCAATATTAGCATGGTCAAGTGAACTCTTTGCAATAAATGGCTGAGGTTTAGGAACTTTCACTGAGAAAAAGACTGTGTTAGCAAACTTGGAGGCTTGCTGCTGGGGCAGAATGAGAGCACTGAAAGGAACAGCATTGGGCTTCTTTTGGGCTGTTTTATCCCTATACTTTTTGTGTATTTTGCATAATAATGTAATAGAGTTGACAAAAGATGTATTCCTGGCATCTGTGAAATGACACAATACGAGTTTTAAATGGAGAAGAAAAAAAAAAAATCAAGAGAAAAGGTAATTATGCAGGCTCTTCTTAAAAATCCGTAAATGTTATGGACAGAAATTCAATTAGTGCAGAGAAAGCTGCAGAAGCTTTCAGTTTTTCTTTTTTCTTCTTTTAAGCCTTTTAATGTCCAGGCAATGGGGCATATTTAAAAGTTGCCTGTGCACAAGAATGCAGCACATATAGGCAATATACATCTGCGGGTGCTCTCACTGTTCTCCTTTATATCCATGCACAGCTACTCTGCTTTATGATGGAGCACCACATGCTTAAGTAGAAATATTTTTATAGTTTATTGATAATCTTAAACTGATGGTGCTCAACCATGGGCTAGAGTGTGTACGTATACTTTATATAAATCAATAATCCTCACAGTACACATTTTGGTTTTAAGTACATGTTTGGACTAAAAAGGAGTTGTTTATATAAGTGTGGGACACCCAAGCCTTTTACAGCATGCCTGGCTTTTTAAAGCCTTAGTGAATTTTCACCATGAATTGTAACAGTCCCCACAGTGGACTTCACATGGGTGTTTATCTTATTGGAAAGTAGTTTTGAGGCTTTACCTTGTCTACCTGCTCAGGTATGAAGTGTTACAGGCTCCCATGCAACCACATAAGCATGGAAACTGCAATTGTTGTGATTTAAAATGTGTAGCTGGCCAAAGCTGAGTGGTGGAGCAGCCATCTCACCCGAAATTGATGGGAGAGCCCCATCCTTGATCCAGCAGCCAGGGCCAGAGATTCACTGTGACCATAGTGGATGCATGTTCATTACCATGTCAAACTTCTCCAGCCCCATCTCGACTGGCTTGCCACTTCCTGAGGAGGACACCATAAACCAGAAATCTGACTTTATTCCTTGTGTCAAGAGTAGGAACTGGCTTGAGCTGAGAAGGGTTTTGCAGAGCTGTAAACATGGTGCTGGCTGACTGGAGGAGCTGCTGCAGCCCATGTCTTTGCCTGCAGCAGGCTGCAACACCAGTCCCTAGGCACAGCAAAGCCCTGGGTGTGTTTTTTTGAGGCTTCAGCTTTCATTTGCAGAGGCACCTTTCTGGGCAATGAGTTGCAAGGAGCCATGGAATAGCTTGCTCATTGGCTATATGCATACTTAGCCTTGGCACCTTCTTGAAGGACAGGTCGATAGACTGGTACATGGTGATTTAGGGGCTGTGGCCATCAGAAGACTTAATGCTAATAAAACACTTGTACATCTCTAGTTTTGCTTTCTAAAGGACTGATTCACTAGGAACAGGCTTCAGAGTAGATGATCTCTGTGCTGTGGCTGCAGGCAGCTAATGTAAACCAAGAGCACCATCTACTGTCACGCATTGCAGGATTATCCGTTATTGTCATGTCTGGGGTTCAATAAAGAGGCTGTTATTACAGTCAGATTTCTTGGCTGTTGCACTGAACGTTGTTCAATAGCTTATTAGAGTTTACTGATAAGGAAACCTCACAGAGGAATGGATTTTTCTATTCAGTGCTTACTTCATATGCTAAACTCAGCATTTACCAGGATATAGCAAGCCCTTCTAATTGCACACAGTGGGATACCACAATAAAGTTAATTTCCAGGGTACAGTAATGCACATTGTGGACTGTGCGTCCAATGAAAAGAATCGTAAAACAAAACACCAGCTGGCATTTTTCAGTACAAGTAACACATTTGACCAGCAGCAGAAGGAATGTGTTATCCTGTACCATGCCAGCTCTGTAAAAAAGAACTTCTACAAAAACAGTACACAAATCACACAGTCCAAGGGCTGGGCCCAGCATCTCCAAGCTGTGCAGAGTGACCTGACCTCAGCCTGTGAGCAGAAGCTCTTGCTTGCTGTAGCTGCTGCTCATCAGATGTTTTTTCCGCAGATAACCCAATTCCCCAGAAAACCCAGCCTTTCTCCAGAGCAGAGGAACAGAACAAAGGCAAGAACAAGCTACGAGGTTGTGATCCACACTTCACACCAGGCATGCAGGGGGTACAGTGTAGTACTTAAAGAGGGCCTATAGAGAAGATGAAGACAGTCTTTTTAGCAGGGCCTGTTGTGACAGGACAAAGGGTGATGACTTTAAACTAAAAAAGGGAGGTCCAGATGAGAGAGAAGGAAGAAATGTTTTATACTGAGGGTGGTGAGAACCTGGCTCAGGTTGCCCAGAGAGGTGGTTGCTGCCCCATCCTTGGCACCATTCCAGGTGAGGATGGCCAAGGCTCTGAGCAACCTGCTCTAGTTGCAGATGTCCCTGCTCCTTGAAGAGTGGTTGGATGAGATTATATTTAAAGGTCCCTTCTAACCCAAGCCGTGCTATGATAGCAGTCACCAGGATGGCTGTTCATCTCTACCCCACCAGCCACCACAGCCAACCCCACCAACCGGGGTCCCCTATACTCCTCCAACACTAGGGTGCTGCATAGTCAGACTGAAACATTAGGACGTGCAACACACTGCTCAGGAGCAAAATCTTTCCTGCCTTCAACGACTTTTGATTACTTTTTACCATCCTTTCATTTTTGTGCCCATTTCTTTTCTGGTGTTTAATGGATGAGATGGAGTTCGCAGGGTAGGGGATTCCTAGTATTTTTAGGGGGAAGTTGATGTTATTAGTTTGTTCTGGTTTGATTTTTTTTGCTCTGATTTGCTTGCTGTAGTACACAATTTATTTACTTATGGCGGGGGAGGTTGTGTGTTTGTTTATAGTTTAGGGGTTTTGTGGTCCTTAAATCCAGATTGGTACTTTTAATTACCTCTGGTGGCTCACAGGGGGCTTTCGCAGACATTGGGCAGGAGAGTCCTGGTGCAATCCTATTACATAAGGAAGGATGGACAGGGGATGGGTAGGGCAAGATCCCAATCCATTTAATATTATTCATGAGCTGAAAACCCCTGGTAACAGCTCTAGTTGGAAGGCCCTGCTGCATCCACCGGAAGAGGAGAAAATAAAAAGAACTTATCCCTTGCTTGGTTCACCATTAGACCACATTGGTACCCCATTTTGGGCCACTTGGTAGAAAATAAACTCCAATGGAGGCAAAGGTGTCAGAACGCTGGTAAGAGACAGTCTGCAGCTGGTAGCAAGTGTTGCCATTTTGATTCACTAGCATTTTATACACACTTTGATTTTGCGTAATAAACAGACAAGGCACAAATCAACTGGCCTCATTTTTACAGGGGCACTTATAAACTCTTCCCAGATCAAGAAACACATCGTTTGCAGTCAGTTACCCAAAATAAATTTGTTTTGATGCATGCTGTGGCAATGAAGGCAGAGGCCAAATCCCAAATCTGAAGAAACTCATTTGCCTACTTTTCTGATTTTTTCCTTTTCCACCTTGCAAACATCCCAAGTTTCAGCAGAACACAGCTGTAAGAGCTGAGGCCAGGCTGTGACCTCAGGCATTTTCCTTCCAGCCCCCTAAATCTCTCTATGAGGTCTCATTTTTCTTGCCAATGGTCCCACATTCGCCACGGGAATGAAGGAGTGAGAACCGTTATGGAGATGGACACCACCAAGAAGCAGGCTGGGTTCACAAGCTTCATGTGATTTCTGCAGTACCTGCAGCATCATGAGATGCTCCAGAAAGTAATTGCTTCTCTTTTTAAGAGTTCTTAGAAAACAATTACCAGCAGGAGTGATGAATGTAATTCTAATTATACCCTGTCTCATTCTCCTAGTCCTCAACTACTTTAATAGCAAAGGGCATTCAGGAAAACAATGGTTTCACACAGTGATGAATAACTCAAAGGGTTTCCACACCTGGTACCCTCACAGTGTCTGGGGCAGATGTTGTGCAGTGTTAAGGGTGGATACCTGATGGCTGGGTTGAGCTCCCCAAACATCTTTGGGGTTTTGCACGCTTACTGTGTCACCTCTCTGCATAGCACCATCACTCTCACAGATGGTCATTCGGGTGGTGCAGCATCTAGAGACATATTTTATTTCTTTTCCTTTCAAAAGTAGCTCCTGGCTCAAGTGGAGCAGCTCACATACTACGATATAGATGAAACAAATGAATGTGACCTTTTAAAGTGAACCACTTACCCATGCTGTATTTTGACCATAGTTTTTAAAAGAAAGGTAAAAGACCTTTCAGCTGTTACCTTCTTGGATTAGAACAGTCAACTGAGGACTGCTGGTGGCTGTAGAGGAAGCCTGATCAAGTACCTGATTTGGAAGATATGTTTCTGCTTCATAAGCCTTGTAGGTCCCGGAGAAACCTCCAAACCATGCATTTTTCAGAAGAGATCAACACTCCAGCTACTTGTCCCAGCTGTCAATCCGAAAGAAAACAACTCTGCAAGTAACAACACTGGTGGAACACTTCCTTCCTAGTTTCCTTCCAAATTTTCCCCCAAATTTGCATCCATCTCATTTTAATTGGCCCTTTGCTGGGCCTGTCCTTCATCACTCTTCATGGTTCTGCTCTTTTCAATCTAAATCGTTTGGATTTCATGAAAATGCTGCAGTGCTCAGATTGCATTGCAAAGGCTGCACCCTCAGCCTTCCCGTCTCCTGTGCAGCTACTGAATCAGCTGCTATTGTCTCCAAGTACTTTTTTTTCCCCTCCTCCCTCTCAAAAGGCTTTGAGAGATGTATAATACCCTCTTCCAAATGGCTCATCATGGATGTATCACCTGAGGATCTATTTCTACCCGATGTTCAATTTTCATGCATTAGATTGAAAGCAAACATTGATCAATGCAAGTTAAAATAACACGAAGCTACATAAATTGAGCGCTCTATTTTGTAATTATTTGCAATACTTTACTATAAGCTTGAAAATAGCATTTCTTAAGCATCTCAAACTGTGACCTCCTTTGAGTGCCAAACACCAAGCAGCTTTTCTACAGGGGTTTCAGTGTTCCCTATGAACAAGTAGCACAGTCAGTCTTGGAGAGGGCATTATTTTTGGATGCCAGATTCAAGTCACCATTTCTAACCTGAAAGTGCAGAAGAAAGGGCAGCTGAAGTAATTTGACATGATTCCCCAACCTTTAAGAAACACAGGGGCATAAAATAAATTTAAAATAGGTTAATATCCAGATTGGCAAATGCCAGCAAAGAAATTGAGCTTATTCTCAGCTTCCGTAAAGGGCAGAGAGCAAGGCAGGGTGGGATGTGAGCAGAGACCACTGTAGATCATGGCTCCTTGCAGTGGTGCTCAGCAATTCCAGCAGCAAACAAGACAGGAATGTCATGATGCTTCCCCACTCCAGGTTGGGCTGAGGGTGCCTCAGCAGCACATGTCTGTTAGAACAGCATCTTCACAGCTATACTGTAACACCCTCCCCACCCCCTGAGTTACAACTCTGGGGTGCCTGAGGCTACAACTACAGCTGGTTCGCCATCACTGTAGCTGACTCAGTATCATTTAAAATCTATTATCTAAAATATATACCACACTGTCTTTTCTACTATAATTGAGACTTCTCCTTTCCTCTGTGGATTTAATTTTTCATTTGTTGCCTTATGACAATCAAATAGTTTGCTTCATCTTCCCAGGAAAACTTTATTAAAGCCCTCATTTTTTCCTTTTTCCTTATTTTTTGTTTGTTTGTTTGTTCATTTTCTTTTTTTTGTAATTAATGCAAGTTATGGAATATTTTATACATTGAATGACATTATTTGTAGACAGTAGTCAAACGTGTTTGGTTAGCAGACAGATGCTAAGCATACACAGCAGAGGAGTGAGATGAAAGGCTGTAGGTAAACAGGGAAGGCACACACTGATCCTGAGATCAACAAGCCCACCCTCTCCTTGCCCTGTGCTAATGCACTTGCTAAAATAGATGCCACTCTGAAAGGTAAACAAAAGCCAAATTCAGATATAAACTAGAAGTAATTTGGAGGATAAATATTTAATTAAAAAAGCAGTATGGGATAGCAAGTTTAGAAATACTGTTTCTAAAAGCTTAAGGCTCTGTTTCTCTGCCCTCTAACTTCAGCTTTTTTATTGATGTGGAATGAGGCAAGAGTTTTTTCTGAGTGCATTGTAGGAAAGCACAATTCACGCTCTAAGCATCTCATTTCCATCTGATATTACTTCTATGCCCCTTAAAAGGTTGCAAAGAAAATTCAAATAGAGAAGAAAACGGCTATCTGTTCGCCAAATTATACATCTCAAGCAGGGAGCACATGGATCCAGAGCTGTAGTAGCTTCTCATTATCTTGCAGGAGTAATTTAAATTAGTTCAACTCTTATTTATGAGTGTGATATTTATTTCTTTGTATTGCAGCCACTCTTAAATACCTTAACACAGGATCATATCACTTTGTACCAAGCCAGACCCACACAGTGTGCTGCTCCCCAGATAGCATTTTTGCAAGCTGGGGCTCTTTACTTGACCCACCTGGAAGCATAGAAGTGAAGGAGAGCATTTTGCAGGGTGGTATTTGCTTCCAAGCTCATGGCTGCTTTCCTGAGCTTAGCTCCTCTTGTCCAGACAGGCACCTAGACAGCAATGCCACCAACTCACCACAGCACACATGGCCCTTTTCCTGGATAGAGAGAAACAGGAGAGAAAAAAACTATGTGAGTGATGCTAGGTAAGTCAGTGTCAAGTGCATGGCGAAAATGCAGAGCTAGAGATATTGTGTATAAACTAAAATAATCCCACAACTGCACAGTCGCTGCAAATTCACAACATACAGCTATATGACAGTGAATATGTTTTAAGCCTTTTCTTTCCCTTTATCTTGCTGTCCAAATAATCCAGCCTAGTAGATAAAAATCAGACAAGAAGCATCTGTGTGATGTTCTCTGGATTTTCTCTCTGGAGTGCTGATGACAGGTGAATGGGCTGCTTTGCATCACATCTCTCTGTGGTTTGAAAATGTTACGCTTTTGATTAGCTTTGTGTAGCCACAAAGGGATGAGTTTAGTAAAATTAATTACTTCTATACCAGCACATAATACAACCACTGCATGTCAAAGGCCAGAGGAAAGTGTAAGTAATGGTTCTGGTAGAAGAATAATCTCCAACCTAGTCGACCCTAAGGGGTGTGGTGTGGGATACTGGAAGCTGCTACATGAGAAAGATCAACACTGAAAAATCTTTTTAGAGGAATTTCTTAGATGACAGATCCCTCTGCAATATGTCATGGTCAGAACTCTATGAGATTTGGTGCAGCTGTTAGCTAATAGTTTTAATCACTGATACCTATACAGGCAGAAATGAAGTCTGAGGTCACAGCATCTACCCACTTTGATATAAGAAGGGCTGAAGTTCCATCCACTCTCCACACAAATTCTAGGTAAATATAGACTAGGTGAATACAGACATCACAATACATCTTTTTTTGATTCTGTGTCATTTGCATCTGATACCTTTATAGTGAGATATCCACACAAAATATTTTGGTCCAGATCTGTGTTAAGGGGACTCCATCAGCTTTAGGTTCCACAAACAGGTGATTGGGACAGAAGCAATGCAGCACCCAGCAGCTCCAGCACAGGGAGCACTTAGCACTGCTGACACTGGCTTCAGTTTAGTAAACTGACAGATGAGTTCTTGAAGGTCATGCTGGACCTGACTCCAAACAACCCTAGAAATGGAAGCAAGTAGAGGGAGGAATAAGGCAATTGTGAGCTCTAAAAGAAAGGATTAAAATAGAAATAAAAACATTATTATATTTCTCTCACATACCTACAGATAATAAGTAACTTTAAAAATCCATAATCTTCACAAATCAAAATCTTTACTGACATTATCAGCCCTGGTCCTCTCTCCCAGTGCTAATTCCAGTTACAATAATAGAAATTTCTTTGCAATTACACATCTGTGCCAGTCTGCAGGAATGGAGCTAGTTCTTCTGAAACCTTAGGGTAGATAAATAAAATGAGAACTGCAAAAGCAGTGCTTGAACTTGATCTGACTTTAACAGATAAAAATCAGAGCAGCTTCAGCCAAGCTAGGAGCAATGTGCTGAAATCAAATTAATAAGGCCAGAAAGCATACCTGGAGAATATTTCATAATGCTCCTGGTGCTACCGTCCAGCAATAGCCTCAAAAGCACCACAGTACAACCCTTCCTGGTATAGACAGAGATATTAGAGACACAACTTGGTTAGCTAAGGCTAGCTGTCTGGTCTTAATATTCCCCCTCATTCAGTGGCCTCAGGACAGCAAATAAAACACATGATTAGGCACAAGAAGCTGAACAAGCTTGTTGATAAAGGACAAGCTAGCATTATATTTTAATGATACTAGAAATTAGCATATCAAAATCTTCTTTCATTCTTTCACCCATATTTCTGAAGAGGGAGGAAGGAGCTGCAAAAACAGAGGGCTCTTTTGCATTGCAACATATGTTTGTGGCTCTGCTCAGCCAGCTGAAGTTCTTCATCAGAAATCTTTATTTGAATCACCAAGCAGCTGCAGCAGCAGAACAGTTAACAGGGATGCAGGGAAGGACTTTAAGTCTAAGGATACAAATTTTACATGAGGTCTCTCCTTTCCCTTTTGAGGTATATACAACAGAGGTCACTCACTGCCTAGATGGAAAAAAAATTATATATATAAGCAATTCCTCCTCATTGGTCAATGCTACTGCTAAAACACCCAAGCATGTCTCATTCAGGAGAGGAGCAGTCTCTGCCATTCAAGTTCTGTGGCATAAAGAAAAGACTGCTTGCTGGAAATGAACCAAACCTGACAGCAAGTGTATTTGTAACTATCACATTTGTTTGAAAATCCTACATGGCATTATGTGCCCATTAAAATGACAGGTACAGAAGCAAAGGAGCCCTGATGAGGATTTGCTCTCTTACAATTCCATATGGTTTTGCACCTCAAGGTAAGATATAAAGGACAGGCAGAAAAAAACCTTCTTGCTTTTGTGACTTCTGCCTGCAAAATCCTGAAGAGAAGGGATGGGGGGGGGCACACATGGGGAGAAGCTGTTAGTCCCACTAACTCATCTCTCAAAACTACCCCTCATGTATTTTTAGCCTCTCACCTACTCACACAAATATGACTGATACAAGCTCATGTCACCAGCTTAACCTTGACATCCTACAATGTAATTTTAAAAAGTGTTTAGAGTCAAGATTGGGGGTTTAAAAATTATTTTTAGCTTATTTGTTTGAAAGAAAACTGTGCATTCATTGTGTTCTTCAGAAAAGAAACCTATTTGTTTTCAAGGTTAGGTTTCTGAGAACTCCACTCCAGCTGTATCCTAAGGATATTTTGTAATAAGAAACAGACACTTCAAAGCTCAAGATAGAGTCATTGATTAATCTAAAGTCCAGCAGTTATCATTAATGAAAATGAATTAATTCCATCAATTTTCAGAGGGAATAGATATGCCTGTCCCAGTAGCATATTATGAAATTTACATTGCATACCCAGGTGCTCCCTACCTAAAGGTAGCCTGTGATATTTTATTCCCATTTAAGGGATGTCTAACAGACATTAAGAAAGCAAAACCACTCAAAATCTGAATGCCTATTGGATTGCAGGGTTATGATGGGATCTGTTGTTGCCTGAAGAATAAGGCTTAAGTTTTGCAGAGTGGTATAAAATATCCTTTATTAGAAAAATACATGCAAATTACAAACAAAATGCTATGTGCAAACCACATATGTAATTTTCCACCACATTTAAAAAAGATGCAAAAGTATTTTGGTTTATTCCAACCTGGCCCTGTTTACAAAAGAATCTGCTAAGCTTATTTACCACTGGATGTTTTAGCTTGCTCCTGACAGAGATGGGGTATCTGGGGCTGGCACTTTAAAGCATTAATATTGCTCTGATATGCTGATGGGGTTACAAAAAAAAAGTTCTAGTGAAGGTTAACTGCTATCTACTCAGTTTAAACATGGGAATCAAAAACAGTAGGATGCACCAACCATAAGAACTGTAGACAAATCTTCAAGGTCTTCCTTTAGACGTGCTGGTAACATTTTTCCACTCAGCCTTGAAAGAGCCAGAATCGTTCCAAGTCATCCAAGTAAAGCTAAATTGTTTATCAGCACCCAGAGCAGACCTGCCTGGTTGAGGTTGCAAAAGAAAAATGGCTTTATTAGGGCCTGTCAAAGCATAAACCTGATCTCATGCTGAAGACACTTCTTCACTGTCTGTGATAAAGAACCTCTGTGTAACAACAGGTTCAAGCCAGCAGTGAGATAAATGGGCAGCAGAGCCTCTCTGGGTGCACCCTGCCATTGATGCTGGTTTGCACTAGGACATGTCCTCATCAAGGAGCCTCTGAGGGGGGCATGGCAGCATCATCTCTTAAAGCAGCAGCTTGGCTGGAGCTTTAAGCTTCTGTGGACTCCTACAACATGAATTTTCCTTTTATACATTAACACCAAGTCTTACCCAACTTAGAATCATAGAATGGTTAGTGCTGAAAGGGGCCTCCAAAGGTCACCTAGACCAGCCCCCCTGCAGTGAGCAGAGATACCCTCAACTAGACCAGGCTGCTTAGAGCCTTGTCCAACCTCACCTTGAATATCTCCAGAGATGGTGCCCCAACCACCTCCCTGGGGAGCCTATTTCACTGATCCACCACCCTCAAGGTGAAGAGCTTCTTCCTGATATCTAGTCTAAATCTACTCTTCTCTAATTTAAACCCATTACCCCTTATTCTTTCACTACAGGCCCTCATAAACAGCCCCTCTCCAGACTTCCTGTAGCCCCCTTCAGGTACTGGAAGGTGGCTATAAGGTCTCCCCAGAACCTTCTCTTCTCTAGGCTGAACCACCCCAGGTCTTTCAGCCTGTCCTCATAGGAAAGGTGTTTCAGTCCCCTGATCATCTTTGTGACCGTCCTCTGGACCCGCTCCATCAGGTCCATGTCTTTCCTTGTGACTTGTGTGCAGCATCTCCAGGTTGCTTCAGCATACTGGAGAGGTCCACCCTCAGAGCCATCCTCCACCTGCCTCCTATAGATTTCTATCTTCAAAGTAACTTTGCTGAAATTAAATGAAGCATTTCAGGGCAAGCACAAGCACTCCCCTAGCAACACATCAACTGCTTCTACTCTTAAATTCATCAAGAGGAGAAAATTTAAGGAGCACAAAGTTAGGGTTGAGAGAAAAGCAACCAACCATCAAAAATTTGTCTTGCTTTTATTGGCCACCAAGCCTGGATGAAATTAGGTGAGACCCATGATGGTCACCTCATGCTTGTTCCTATCACCTGGTGTGTTTGGATGGTGCCCAGGCATCGGACATCATATCCGTAGGCATCTTATCAGAGTAGAAAAATAATTCAGACCACCCTCAGCCCAATTCTACAAAACTGAGAGGCTGAACAGTTCTGTTGAGTGTCAGGTGTGCCCAAGAAACTGCCTTATGCGCATCTATCAAGCCGGAGTTTCAAAAACTGATCATTGAAAGGTAAATGTGTTATATTCTCTTCTATTAGTACTTCAGAGTACTCTCTGGTTTTAGCAGGGAGGAAACATTCACCCTGGTTCTTCAGGACCCAGGATGGACAGCCACTGGCAGCTACTTGTTATCACCATCTCTTCTTCAAAGCAGAAAGAAGAGACAGCTCAAGACCAGATAATCCTAATAATCATGTTGCCATGGCACAGAGCCCAGGGTAATATGCCAAGCCCCTTGGCTTATTTCTACTTTGTTTATGTGTTGATAATATCCAAGCCATAGCTCTCTCCCATGCTAAAAGATCCCTAACAGATGCAACAATGAACTGAAATTCAAGACAAACAGTTTGAGAGGCAGAGAGCAGAAAATAGTACTGGGGGAACCACAAACAGAAGCAAAATAAATGAATCAGTCCTAAATAATCTAATTAATAAAGGCTAATTTATTTATCACTGACTAACCTGATCTCTCTGAACTCATCTAAATTAATGCAAAATCAACAAAGCACAAAAAGGACAGCGGTAGTCACAAAGCATCAGTAGATACATTTTCCAGAAGCTTCTTTTTCTGCTATGTAGAAAGCATCCCATGTTCATTAATACATCAGGGTGGTCAAGGTGCACACACATCCTAATTGGCGACAGCATAATTAAAAGAATGTTAATGGATTAACTCTGATCTAGATACAGATCTCTTTTTTTCCTCTTTTATCATGAAAGGCATGAGAGCTGGTCACCAAGACCAGCCCTACCCACAGATAAAATGATGACTTCATCTTAGCTAAGGCTGCCAGGAGAAAGAAGTCAGCACTCCCAGCAAATTGACCCTGGCATACTTACAAGCTGAGAATTGTTTACTGAGACTAGCTACAATGATTCCACTGTAACATATGGCTACTATCCTATGGCTGTATCTACCCACAGCTAGGCTGTAAAATTCAGCATCTGGGTTAATGAAAACATTGCACCTTCTGACGATGCAGAAGTGTCATACACATCAGTCCTCTCCAAGGCACATCATCCCCAGTACTGATAGCTCCTGAAACAGTCAAAAAGTTCTTCCTTAATACTCAAAACTTGAAAGAATTTCATGATTCACCAGGACAAAGATGTGAGCCCTGTGCTTCAGTCTGTGCCAGGTAAATTCAAGATACCCACAAAGTAATTTCTGCTTTTTAATTTGTGACCTTTACTAAGTTGTCCCATTTCATTTTGGCTCCATGGTACAAAAATAGTAAGATTGACTTAAACAATTGCCTCAAAGGTTGCTTGATGTTGCCATTTTACAAATGTGCTGGGCTTGTTCTGATGCCAACCTTTTGATGCCCCTTATAATTCCACATACTCAGCAGCTGCCAAGGAGATACTTTTGCCTCCCATCAGGCCTTCACTGAAAAAAAATTGAATGAACACAGATTGAAATGCAGTTTCAAAGAAATCTAATGGGGGGTAAAAAAAAAAATAATTATACAGCAGAAGTACACTCCTGAAGTCATTAATCTTTTATTTTAAGAAACCTTCTGTAGGTGATGCTTCATTTCTAAAAGCATAAGTGGCTGTTGGAAATGGCATGAGAGCACAAAGTGTTCAGTTTCAAGTGGACATGTGTATTTTTCATTAATTCTTTCCTTGACAATGCTGTAGATGTTAAGGAATTTACCTCTTTCAGAAGAAAGGACATACTTAGGACTGTATTTTTCTGGTTTGAGAGATAAGTACAGCTTATGGAAGGGAGGATAGAGTCCCCCCTCTGTCTGAGCAGACCTCAGAGCTCTGATGCATCACTGGAGAAAACAGCAGAGCAATTCTGGGAGGTTTTAAAGGTCAAAGCTTAACTGAACTGTAATTGACTTTCACACATTGATCCATTATTATTACAGTTTGTTTAGAAATCAAAGGTTATTTGATTTGAAGCTATTTTGCTGCTTTCATAGGTTAGAAACCCTCAGTTCGACTCCACTAATTTGGTTATTCCATCAAAACAAAAATCTTTTGAGAAGCTTTTCTTCCAGCAGTTTTCTTCCCCTCACTGCAGACTTTCCCAGATCTACCTGCATGGGAAGACTTTACTTAGATCTAGAGCAGTTTCTCAGCTTTAGCTACTTTGATATTGCAAGTATTACCCTTTAATACCTTCATTAGAAGCTATAGAAGACAGTCCTGGTTGCAAGTTCTAGATATGATCAGCAAGAGTCTTCAGAAGTAGCTGCCCAATGAAAACATCAATCATTTCCTAATATGGTAACTAGAGGTAAAACAGCTCCTTCCATTCCTTCTATGTTCAGTTATATTGACCCGTGAGACAATCACGGGTCGGGGCAGTAGATTCTCAAGCCTCCATCAGAAGGATAGAAACTTTCACATTTTATTTCCATGAGTCCAGATTACTTTATTGCTGATATCTTGAAAGAACAAACACACCAAAGCCCAATTGCTTATTTATTGACTACTGCAGGGAAGGAAGTCCCAGATATTTCATTTGATTAACATAATTTAACCTCTTTCTTCAATTACCAGATAATTAAGAATACAGTTTAAAAATTGTGTATAACCCCCATTATGAATTAACAGAGGTGCTTGGAACAGAATTGTGATTATTAGTCCCAATTTTCAGCCCAAGGTTGACAATGTCTTAACCTTAATCTTAGTAGAAATCCTTTCAGTTTTCTAGATCCACTGAGGTTGGAGTTTTTTAGGAGTAAGATGTATTAGTCCCCAGGAAAGGTTCTGGAGGTGTGTGTTTGATTCTATACAGTAGCTTTGCATAGAAAGGTCCCAGACCTGAGGCAAAACAATCATAAATAATAATTTGAGCACTAACCATATGGGTCCAAATGCAAAGGTAGCTAGAGCTAGACAAGTTGATCTGTTGTGGAAGAAGGAACCATGCCATATTACAATGAGGAAATGGCCCAAAATCTGATAATCTGTGGGAACCGCATAGTGTTCTATAAAGGTGGTTTTTTTTTTTTGTTCTTTCAGTTCCTCAAACCAGTGAGGGGAAAAAGGAGACAAGTAGTGTGTTTCAGCAGATTAATAGGTGATCTGTAGCATTTTCATAGCTATGTGGAGCATAACTTAAAAGGAAACAGCATTATGAACTAACAGAAGTGCTTTATACCCTCTGATATGAATAGATATTCCTGTCATTGGGTAGAGGCTTTTCTATCTTCTGTTCCACTGAAGCCAACGCAGGACCTGGCTGGTTGACTCCAACTATGAGTCAAGTCTAAGTCTCCTACACATCCACCCTGTGCCCCATTTCATTGAAGGCTACAGGGAGACTGCTAACAAACATGTGAGCCCGTTGCCTCTCCTGCAGGTTGCTCCACCCAAACCTCTACCTACATTCTACAAGTGGAAAGAAACTGCCACACTACATTACTCCTGTCTTTTTATTCAAAAAGCAGTTATACTTCAGTTGAAATGTTGAAGAGCAACAACTCCACAAAGTGCAATGCAGAGGCCAAGAAACAAAAACCTCAGTACCTTCACATTCTGGAGAAAATTAATAAGCTAGTAAGCAGGCAGCAGGAGATAACAGTGACTTTTCCCGATAGATGAATGGCAGAAGTCTTGGTACAGCAGCTGCCAGGCCACCAGTCCCAGCAGAAGTGGTCAATTGGGCTCCTGCCTCTCTCCCCACATGTGTATAAGCAGCTGTATGTGTATGAATACACAGACACCTTGATAAAAAAATCTCAGTGTTGTGGCACAGGTTCTCAAACACTGTATTTGACAATTTTGCAATAAAATGAAGAGCCAGTTGCACTTGACCTAACTAAGCTTTGCAAAGTGACTGTCACGTAAGTGGGTGTTTTAAAGGCACAGAGGTCCCTGTGAAAACATCACCATTCCTAGACAATCTTAAACCAGAAAGAGCAGCCAACATAGGCAGAGCAGTCCAAAGTTACATCAAAGACACCACACAGTCAATCAACAAAAAACAACAATCCTGACAACACCAAGACTACACCTCACTTTCCTGATAAGAACCAACCAATCCTCCAAATCAGTCATTTCATTGCTGGGCTGGGGGTAGCTCCTTCCATCCATCTTCCCTCAGCTGAGGGCTGCACACAGCAGAGCCTATTTCCACATTATCACCCCCAGCACCTATTGTCAACTGCAGCGAGGTTTGCCAGGTGGCAAATGCACAGTGGGAGCTGCTTGTTCAAAGGTTGGGAATGGCATCAATAACTTCAGACATAGCCTAGCTGCTTTCAGGGGGGCACTGCAGAGACAGTGATGAAACCTCTGATACTGCTTCTAATTGCAGCCTTTACACCTGGGAGTCACAGTCTTTATTAATACAATTATGATGTAGCCAAAGGCAGCAAATGCTTCTGCTGACCTTTGTAGGGGACCAGAGGCTTTTAGTCACCACAGAAAATTACTTCCTCCTCTGGCAAATGGCACATAACCCAGTACATTCCCCTTCCTGCAGATGTCATTTGATTCCACCTTGTCATTTGATCAGAGAACATGGAAATTGCTGTTTGATGCCACCTCCCTCAACCTTGCAGACCAGAATGAAAATTCAGTGAGTTTTCAATTTAGTCTTTTGATAAGGGGAAAAAACCAAAAAAACAAAAAACAACCTTAGTTATCTTAGAAGTACATTCCTAGATCAAGTTACAAAAAGGTAGCAATAACCACCTTTAAGAGTCCCAATTACACCCATTTTGGGCTCTAATTGTAAGTTGATGCTTCAGTTCAATTAGCCTAAAGGCATTCAACATGGAGACCTGCTCCCCAGAAAAATGTTTCCATAAACTGAAATTCTGTATCATAGAAAGAAGCTGCTATTAACAATAACAGGGTGTTTGAAGAAACAGGTCTTAATTCAAGAATGAGATTTGCAACCACACGCAACAGACTTATAACCAAAGCAGATTCTAACCTCAGAGAATCATCAACTCTTAGTCAAAAGAGCTTCTAATAAATTATTTGTTAATACAAATCTTAAAGAGGATTAGCAGTTGTGCTTGGATTTTAAATAAAAAAAAAAAAAAAGCAAAATCAAACAAATCAAACCACCTCTTCTCCAGACATTAGTCCCAGCACTTTATCTCCAGCAACACTAAAATTGCATGAGTTACCACCAAGCTTTGAGTTTCTCCATGTAATAGATACTCACAAAAGATATAAAGAACATACCAGGACTGGATATCTTGACCTGACTAAAGGCAGACAGTGAGTGGAAAAGTGAGAACTAATACTTTACATTAAAGATACTGAGACCTGGAAGAGGTGTATGACTTGTCCAAGGTCATTGAAGAAATTGTCCACACAATTATAGAATATCCTGGTGGTATTGTACCTACCTTTTCTGGTGCTGGCTGTGGTGTACCAGCCATGAGGTCTTTAGTTGCATCTCACTGCAGAAGAAATAAAGACTTCATCTTCACTTTTCATCCCTGTTGGGGCTTTTTGAAAGTCTAAGTCAGGGCAGTCTGCAAGACCTTATTTCAAAGTGCCTACAAAAGGGGAAAGAAGAACTAGAAGGTCATTTTGCAATGGAGAGAACTGAAAATAAAGAATACTAAATGAATTCATACAGATGCATGGAAGGCAAGTCAGGCAGGTTGCTTGCACCTACCCTGAGGACACTTTGCCTTGGCACAGCCAGTAGCTACTGTGACAAGACCCTGGGGAACAGTGTGCCACTAGCTAAAGGCTCAGAGAACTTGAGTTCTCCCCATAGTGTGAGAGGGTAAGATACAGACAGATGCTTTTAGCCTAAGGGCCAGGGTTTTAAAAGACATTAAAAATGCTTCAGTCAACCTTAAAGTAAAAGCTTCTGTGGACCTCAATATCTTAAAATAACTATGCCTTAGATATCCAAGGTTGCACAAACTGACAGCTCCTTACAGCCCCAGACCTCTGAGCTGCTGTTCCTCAGTACAACCACAAACATCCATTAACAAGCAAAAGGGGATTTGCAAGAATTTTACCATGCTTCTCACAGCTCATTATAGCTTCCCATTTTGCATGATGCTGTAGTTTAGTCCCCTACTGCTCAGCATGAAAAACTGCCATAAAGCAACAGCTGGTGCTGGCAATATCTGCTCAGTCCTGACCATCACCCAGCATGTATTAGCATTGAATATTGAAACTCAGATCTTATTATCATGTAGCACAATATGTTCCTTGCTTATAGATTCCCTTCATTTAGAGTTTTCTCCTTATGAGAAAAGCTGAGATGCAAAATGAGGATCCCGGTCAGATCAAGGTACCACTTAAGGTTTTGTGAGAGCTTGACAGATATCACATGACTATAGGAAGAGCTTCCTACTCCAGAAGTTCCAACTCAGCTGCTGAGTCAGCCTAAAGTTGGGGAATGTCAGGTCTTGATCCCTCTCTAAAGAACACACTGCAGTGCAATCTGATGTCACATGTCCTGAAGACAAAGGCAAATTGACCACTCCAGACCAGCAAGAGTTTCCATACACAGCAAATTCTGTTCTCTCTTGAGATCAAAATGAAAAATCTTTACCAAATACAGGTTTTTTTATTTTTATGCCTTTCAAGTTCAAAACTGGAAATGAAAAAATGTCCTGAGCTATACTGGTCCATAATTAAAACTTAAGTCTAAATAAGACAAGGCTGTTACAGATAAAGTTAGGAAGGGTTTTACTCCCATGAATTTTGTGAACTTAGATCTGTGCATCAATTCATTGTTCAATGGTAGTCCAAGTGTCACAGGATCCACATTAACTTGTGGTAAGTCTTAACAAACATTGTGAATTCCCACATTCATCCCTTCAACCAAGGAAATATGAAGAAAGAAGTAGTGTTTTGAACACTCTGATGGCCTGCAAGTTGGAAGATGCTCTATAAAACAAAGAAAGATGGGGAAGATGGTGGCAGGGGAACACTCACTACAACCTGCCAGCACCCACCCACAGATCATGCTTCTGATTGCTTATAGGGATCACAAACAGCAGCCAAACAGTCTCTACCTTACAGATGAGAAACAAGGAGGGAAGGGACCTCAACAGGCCAGACCACTAAACTGCATGAAGATCCCCTTCACACATTTCCTTTTCTAACAGCATGCTTGTGCTGAAGCTTCCATACTACCCTGAGCAAGTGATGCCAGTCCTTGATTATCCTTCCTTTTTGGAAGTTGCACTCAATGGCCAATTTAGATTAAATCTAAAACCATTACCTCTCTCATGAATAGTGTGCACAGAAAGCATTTTATTCCTCACCTCTTTGTTCAAAACAGTTTTCAGTTCTAATCCTTCTGACATATTTGCATTTGGGACCTTCCATGTTACCTCCTTGCACATTTAATATGAGTAATTTCATCTTCAAGATCATTAATGAAAATACCAATAGACAGTAAACTCAGGGTAGACCTTTGCAGAAACCCACTATACAAAGCCTCCTGTTTTGTTACGAAACAACTTCCTATCATGGCTTTCCAATCAGTTTTGAAACCACCAATGAAAATTTTCTTCTAATGAAATTTCCTTATATATAC